>PVIW01004165.1:0-141895 GCA_004026585.1 Noctilio leporinus | reverse complement strand
CATGTCCATGGTTCCTTTATATTAGGTTCTTGTCTAAACTGCTCCCCTTCTTTGCCTCTGCCTCCCCACTCCCCCCAACCCCATTCCCCCTGACCACTGAAGGCCTATTCCTTGTATTCATATACTTGGTTCTGTTTTGCTTGTTGTTAGTTTTGCTCATTATTGTCCCATAATGGGTGAGATCATATGATATTTGTCCTTCACTGACTGGCTTATTTCACTAAGCATAATACTCTCCAGTTCCATCCATGTTGTTGCAAAGGGTACCAATTCCTTCTTTCTTTCTGCTATATAGAATTCCATTGTGTAAATGTACCAAAGTTTTTTGATCCAATCATCCACTGATGGGCACTTAGGCTGTTTCTAGCACTTGGCTATTGTAAATAGTGCCGCTATGAACATAGGTGTGCATAGGTTCTTATGAATTGGTGTCTCAGGATTCTTTGGGTATGGTCCAAGTAGTGGAATTGCTGGATCAAAAGGCAGTTCCATTTTTAGTTTTTTAAGGAAACCCCATACTGTTTTCCACAGTGGCTGCACCAGCCTACATTCCCACCAACAGTGTATGAGGGTTTCCTTTGCCCCACATCCTTGCCAACACTTGTTGTTTGTTGATTTGTTGATGATTGCCATTCTGACAGGTGTGAGGTGGTATCTTATTGCAGTTTTAATTTGCATCTCTCTGATGACTAGCGATGTTGAGCATTCTTTCATATGCCTCTGGGCCCTTTGTATATCTTCCTCAGTGAGCTGTCTGTTCAGGTCCTTTGCCCATTTTTTAATTGGGCTGTCTGTCTCCCTGGTGTTGAGTCACATTAGTTCTTTATATATTTTGGAGATCAGACCCTTGTCTGAGGTATCATTGGCAATTATTTTGGAAAAACTGTATGTTTTCCCATACAGTTGGTTTCCTTTGAATTTTGCTGATATTTTCTTTAGCTGAACAGAAACTTTTCAATTTGATATAGTCCCATTTGTTGATTCATTCTTTGATTTCCTTTGCCCTTGGTGAAGTATCAGTAAACATATTTTTGCGTAGGATATCCAAAAGATTACTGCCTATATTTTTCTCCAGGACCTTTATGGTGGCACTGCTTATGTTGAAATCCTTTATCCATCTTGAGTTTATTTTGGAGTATGGTGTAAGTTGGTGGTCTAGTTTTATCTTTTTGCATGTTGCTGTCCAGTTCTCCCAACACCATTTGTTGAATAGACTGTTTTCACTCCATTGGATGTTCCTTCCCCCTTTGTCAAATATTAGTTGACCATAGAGTCCTAGGTTAATTTCTGGGCTCTCTATTCTGTTCCATTGATCTATATGTCTATTCTTATGCCAGTACCATGCTGTTTTGATGACAGTAGCCTTATAGTACTGTTTGAAGTCCGGTATTTGTGATTCCTCCTACCTTGATCTTCTTTCTCAAGGTTGCGGTGGCTATTCATGGGCGTTTTTGGCTCCATATAAATTTTTGAAGTATTTTTTCTATTTCTGTGAAGTCTGTCATTGGTATTTTAATTGGGATTGCATTGAATATGTAAATTGCTTTGGGTAGTATGGACATTTTAATGATGTTAATTCTTCCCATCCACGAACATGGTATATGCTTCCATTTATTTGTGTCTTCCTTGATTTCTTTCTTCATTGTTCTGTAGTTTTCTGAGTACAGGTCTTTTACCTCCTTAGTTAAGTTGATTCCTAGGTACTGTATTTTTCTTGTTGCTATGGTAAATGGGATTTGTTTTTTCGCTTCTATTTCTGTTGTTTCATTATTGGTATACAAAAATGCTTTTGGGCCCTTGCTGGTAGCACAATGGTTAAGGCGCCGGCCTGCAAACCCAAAGGTTGCAGGTTCGATTCCCCAGCCAGGGCACATAACCAGGTTGCAAACCAGGTCTCCAGTCAGGTCTGTGACTGGAGGCAGGTAAAACACAACCATACATTGATGTCTCTCTCCCTTTCTGCCTCTCTCCCTTCCCCTCTTTCTAAAAATAATGAAATAAAATCTTTAAAAAAAATGCTTTTGATTTCTGGATATTGACTTTATACCCAGCTATTTTGCTAAATTTGCTTATTAGGTCAAGTAAGTTTTTGGTGGAGCCAATCAGGTTTTGTATGTACACTATCATATCATCTGCAAATAATGACAGTTTGACTTCCTCCTTTCCAATTTGGATACCTTTAATTCCTTTTTCTTCTCTGATGGCTATAGCTAGAACTTCCAAGACAATGTTGAAAAGAAATGGAGAAAGTGGGTAGCCTTGTCTCGTTCCTGATCTTAGGGGGAAAGCTTTCAGTTTTTGTCCATTAAGTATGATGTTGGCTCAGGTTTCTCATAGATGGCCTTTATGATGTTGAGGTATGCTCCCTCTATTCCCATTTTGCTGAGGGTTCAAAACAGCATAATATTGGCAGAAAAACAGACACACAGAGCATTGGAACAGAACTGAGAGCCCAGAAAGAAACCCACATGGATATGGGCAACATTTTCAATACAGGAGCTAAAAACATACAAGGGCAAAAGGAAAGTCTTTTGAATAAATGGTGGTAGGAAAATTGGAAAGCCACATGCAAAAGAATAAAATTTACCATATATTTTTAAATCTTCTCTCTAGCTTTCTCAAAACCCACATTCATCAACATCACTGTCTTAGAAATCTACCCCCAAACCTCTTAAAAATCCACCCTGCTCACTATCTTCTGTCCTTTCTCACTCCTCCTTTCCCTCGTGATTCTGTATCATTTAAGCACACAAGCCCTCATGTTGGGACAGGGCAGGGAAAAACCGAAGCAAGCAAGGTCTTCTGCAAGGGTCAGAAAGGAAAAAGTCTAGTAGTAGACATCTGTAGTCATTTTAATTTCATCATATTCATTTTATTCTGTACTACATCTTTCTCTAGCTTCAAGTGCTTATAATGATCTGAGATTTGGTGAACAAATCTGTATTCATCTTATTTATCGGCATTCATGATTTCACAGTGTTCCTTCAGATCAAAGCCCAGCCCATGGTTTATCTGTGTTTACACTCTAGTGAGAGGCTATAGGGTGAGAGTTCTCAACTTTCGCTGTACACTAGAATCAGCTGGGGAGCTAAAAGTCATGATGCCCAGACCACAGGCCCCATCAACTAAATCGGTGGAACCCAAAGGTGGGAACCTAGGCAGCTATATTGTTTTAAGCTTCCAATGTCAACTAAGTGCAACAACCAATATTTTTGAGAAGTAATTTTCAAACTTTCATGTACACACCAATTATGTGGAGATCTTGTTAAAGGTCTGAATCTGCTTCAGGAAGTCTGAAAGAAGCTCCAGGAGACCGCATGTCTAACAAGCATAAGAATAATGCAAAATCTGCTGTTCTTGGACCCCACCTTGAGCAATGAGGCTATAGGAAACAAGAGCCTTTTGGGTTTCCTTTCTCAGTAGACCATTTACTATGTACAGACAGAGAAGATGAAGCCATAGTGGGGCCTTACAGCAGAAGAGGCCTAGAAGATGACCTGAAACTATGGGACTATGGTAGCCCAGGGACTATTGCTTTGCCTCTGCATCTAGACTGGTCCAGATACCAGCCCAGCTCAGCCCCTTGTAACTTCAGGACCTTTAACAAGTTACTCAACTCTCTAAGTCTCAGTGTCCTTATCTGTAAAATGGGTATAAGAATATCAACTAGCCCTGGCTAGTGGCTCAGTGGATAAGGTGCCAGCTTGTAAACCCAAAGGTCGCTGGTGCCATTCCCAGCCAGGGTACATAACCAGGTTGCAAGCAGGGTCTCCAGACAGGTCCGTGGCTGGAGGCAGGTGAAAGGCAACCATACATTGATGTTTCTCTCCCTCTCTGCCTCTCTCTCTTCCCCTCTCTCTGAAAATAATAAATAAAATCTTTTTAAAAAGAATGTCAACTATTGCCCTGGTCACACAACTTTTTGGTTGGAGCATTGTTCTATCCACTGAGGGGTTGCCATTTGGGTCACATACCTGGGTTGTGGGCTTCCCAAGTTTGGGCACATGCAGGAGGCAACCAGCTGATTGATGTCTCTTTCCCTCTCTCTGTCTCTCCACCCTCCTCTCACCCTCAACTCAATGGAAATGTGTCCTCAGGTGAGGAATGAAAAATTTTTTCAACTATTTCATTGAGTTATATTGAAGATCAAATGAGAATCATGAACATCGTTGGCATGCCTGCTATTATATATGCCTATCTCTATTTCCACCCCTGCTACCAACGAAGAACTAATTCTCTCACTCCTTCAGGTATCTACTTCTGGATTCAACTACCTTGTGGCTTCACTTTATATAGTTTTTGAACTCTACTAATAACAACTCTGGACTTTCTCTACAAGTTCCAGTTAGAATTCCCCAAAAGGGGATTTAATTGGTTCAATTCCGCATCGTCTACTAGGGGCCCCCACAGCAGGGCTCCACATTGCACAAAGCCTCCTCTAGGTAGACCAGGGCAAACTCAGGGCTTGGCTTCCATAGTCAGGATTGGACGTAGACTAGGTTACAGGCTAAAACAAGCTATATATAGAAAACCTTCAGAAAGAGGTGGGAAAAGGCAGGCAGTATAATGGCAAGGACCTTGCTTGCCTTGTCCAATACATTCAGCAAATATTTGCTGAATATCTACTATGTACAAAGTATTCACTGTAGCTCCACATGGTCCTTGGAGACAGTGTGGACGGTCCCTGTATCTTGGTTCTGGATAGGAGGGGCAATGCATTCAGTGACACATATTCTCATGCAGATATACGAACAAACTAGTGATAAGATTTTTGTTCCCTGAATACTGTTCTTGGTGTTTGGTTTATCTTGTGCTCAGAAATGCTACCTCCAAAAGGACAAGGTAATTTCTCCAGAGCTCAGAACTTGGGAAGGGGATATCAGCTAACATTGAATGCTTACAACATACCTCAGTACTACTTGCCTGTAACCTGTGTATTATTATCCCTATTTGACAAACAGGGAAATTGACACTTCAAGGTATTAGCGTGGCCAAGTCACACCTCTAGGAAGTGGCAGAACTACTACATTGTGCTGTGCTTCTGGCTTTCTCCCACGTCTGCTTAGGCTGCGGTGGTACTACCTATACATACACATACACCTGCCTTTTTTGCAGAGATGTCTGGCAATTGACATTTTCAGATGTGACATTCTCATGTATGTTCCACAAAGATACAAACAATAGATCCAGTCTCCTAGCCGGAACCTAAAAGGATATTCAAAAATAAATTTGCGTTCCTTCCAGTTTATACCAAAATACAAATCATTCCCAAACTTCAGAAATGATATTTTGATTATTATTTGTAATTTATCACATTTTAAAACTGGTAATTTCTTGTGTATGCATGTAACAGTGACTTTCCTGGATGCTTGGCATCTGAAATTCCTTCACAATTTCCAGATTCTTGCTTTCTCTCTCCTCTTGTCAGCCTGGGTGTGGACATGTGACCCAGACTTTACCCAGTTAGACAATCCAGCATGGAACTTGAACACAAAGAAATAAAAAGAGCAAAGGATCCCTCCTGGGGTCAGAAGAGAGGGCAGCATGGCACCAGCTTCAGTAACCAGCAACAGATGTGCATCACATTTGCAGACTGTTGCTGGGCATAATTCTGGCTGAGGCTCCTACTGCAGTCCTTCCCTATTGTGTTCATTTCTTGGGGTCCCTATAACAAAATATCACAAACTGGGTAGCTTTAAAAAACAAAAATATATTCTCTCAGTTCTAGAGGCTGAAAGTCTAAAATCAAGGTACTGGCAGACCTATGCTCTCTCTCTCTGACAGCTCTTAGAAGAAGTCCTCCTGGCATTCTGTAACTGGCAATCCTTGGCTTGTGGTTGCATCACTCCAATCTCTGCCTTCATCTTCAGATGACCTTCTTGCCTGTGTCTTCTGCATTTGTATCTAAATCTCCTGTTCCCTTCTCTAACAAAGATGCCAATCGCTGGATTAGGGACCACTCTAATCCCATATGACCACATTTCAACTTAATAACATGTTGGAAAAACCCTACTTCCAAGTAAGGTCACCTTCACAGATATTGGGGATTAGGGCATCAATATACCTATTTAGGGAGGCGCATTCAACCCAAAGCATTATGTTTCCGCTGGATTTTCTGGGCCTAGATCTTTAGTCTCCCCAGTGATCTTGTGGGCCACCCAATATTTTCTTATAAACTCTTTTGCTATTTAAATCAGCTAATTCTTTAGAATTAGTGTGCTGCTTAAAACTTAAACCCTGACCTATCTAGTCTCTACCTCTATTTCCTTAACTTCACATTCTGAAAGCCTCCATCCAAAGCTCATTAGGGATGGACAGGACAGTGACTATATGATGGCAGAGGCTTTTAAGAACTAGGCTAAGTTTCCTATTCCACTCTCTGGATCAAGCAAATGGAGTACAGGATGGTCTCCTGCCTGTGTTAAAGAAAGGACTCAGATGGACCAGTCCCAAACCTCATGACTAAAAGGCCTGCAGAACTTAATGGATTTCCAAACTATGCATTTGTTCTCAAGCTGTATCTTACTTTGGAGCAAAATTTGACTAATCTTTGCCTCTGGCCAATGGATGGTGTGAGGCCTATTTCAGTGGCTAGGACCACACTGCTTGTATAAGATCCCATAGACATTGCCCCAGTCTGCATAATTTTCATCAAGTCATGACAACAGCACCAAAGAGGCTAACTAGGATTTCAATTGTGCTTGGTCTAAAGTTTCCAGAGCCTCATCAGTGCCATTAGGAACAATAACATTATGCCAGAAAGAGTTGCAGAGGAAAACAAAACATTGTGGGGTTCTAAGAAACATGGTAATCAAATGCAGATGATTCTAAAGAGACAAATCTGTCAATTGCTCTGAGTAAATAAAAATAGTTTCAATTTTTTAATAAATCACTTCACAAGTGGCGATTAGGACAAGAGTAGCAATGTTACTTTTTGATTTACCCTGCTTTTCTTCTTTTTAAGACCTTCCCCTTGCCAACTTCAAGGAATTGTTGTAGGGTTAGGGACCTCATAAGCTTGGAACTGCCAAGGTTATCTTTGCCATCATTTGTAGAGAGTCTGTTTGAGAGAGAAGCCAACCCAGGAAAGAAAAATCCAAAAGATATATACAAAGTTATTATTTCATTTGGGCCCACAACCCAGCTGTACCTAAAAATACCCATTATACTACCAAATTATTTGGACTAATGAATCTTTTTTTTTTTTTTTGCTTGTTTGTTCAAGCTAGTTTGAATTGGAGATCTAGGCTTACAAATGGCAATGTGCTATCAAATGTGCATATCTGCTTTGACCTAATTTCCTTGGATTGCTGTTGGCAAGGAATTATTGCATCAAATGGACAATAGGCTTCAACTGAGATGGTGGTTTCTAAATTTTTGTCATCTGGAACACTATTGGAAACATGTACACACATAAATACAGGCATAAACAATCTTTTGGCAAGTATATATTATTGAATTACAATTTTACTTAAGGGGATAGTCAAATAAATCTAACTAGAATAGAGGGGCCTCCTATTCCACCTGACTTAAGCCCTACATTGCTTAAGTCCAACATTGCTTCATTACATTGGACCAATGAAATGAGAATTTACCTCCTTGTGTATCAGCATTGTCTTGTGTCCTAGCTAAGCTGAGCCATCTCACATTTGTCTCAGCATATTTGCAGATGACCTATGGGTAACATGGCTCCCAGTAAGGCCAACCCCCCAAAACCTCCCATCCTACTTCTCACAGTTTAGTTTCTCCAAAATCAATGGGACTGGCCAGAATATCCTCATTCATTTACATATTTACTCAACAAATTAGTATTGAGCACTCACTGTGTGCCATGACCAGGCAGAAGCACTGGGAATTCGGCAATAAAGGGAGAGAATAATCCCCTGTCCTTTGGAGCTTCCACTCCAGTGGAAGACAGAAAATAGAAATATTTTAAAGTCGATATATGTCAGATGGTGATAAACATTGTGGTGAAAGATTAAATAGGTTAAAAAGGATAGGAGTGCAAGGTGGGTGTCTATTTCATACATGGTGAAATGGTGAGCCTTGTGGTTACTGTAGGAAAAGCACATCAAGCCAAGGGAACAGCATATGCAAAGGCATGAAGCAGGATCAGGTAGGAGGCCGAAGGGAAGAGAACAAGGAGCAATGTAAGAGGAGATGAGGTGAGAGAAATATTAGTGGGAAAAGTTGCAATGGAGAAACTTTAGAGATGTCTTAGACCACTATAAAAACTTTGGGTTTCATTTTAATCCAGATAAGAAATTGGATAGCTGTGAGCAAAGGAGTCACATAATCTGATATACAGTTTTAAAGATTGTCTATCTGCTGTGTTGAGAATATTAGTGGTAAGAACAGAAGCAAGGACTCTAATCTAAAGAGACAATGAAAATAGGAGTGGAGGTAGTAAGAAGTGATTAAATTCTGGGTATCTTTTGAGGGCAGAGCCACCAACAGAGTAGGGTGTAAGCAAAAGTTTTCACAAATGTTGCCACGGGTTTTGGTCTGAGCAACTAGAGAGTTGGAGATGCCAGTTACTTTGATGTAGCAGCAATATAAGAGGTATAGATGTAGAAAAGGGGAAGAATCAGGGGTGTAGTTTTAGACATGTTAAATATGAGATTCTTATTAGGCACCCATGTAGACTACATAGTTAGCTAAATGAGTCTGAAGGTTAAGGGGACATTTCTGGGTTGGGCACACATATTTGAGAGTCATCAAAGTATAGTTAAATTTAAAGTCATGAGGCCTCTCTATATAGCAATAAGAAAAATAAAATAGCTAGGAATAAACTTAACCAAGGAGGTAAAAGACTTAGACAACTACAGAACACTGAAGGAAGAAATTAAGGAAGATACAAATAAATGGAAGCATATGCCATGATCATGGATGGGAAGAATTAACATCATTAAAATGGCTATACTACACAAAGCAATTTATAGACTCAATGCAATCCCTATTAAAATACCAATGACATAGTTCACAGATCTAGAACAAATACTTCAAAAATTTATATGGAGACAAAAATGACCACTAATAGCCTCAACAATCCTCAGAAAGAAGAACAAAGTAGGAGGAATCACAATACCGGATATCAAACTATGCTACAAGGCCACTGTAATCAAAACAGTCTGGTACTGGCATAAGAACAGACATATAGATCAATGGAACAGAATAGAGAGCCCAGAAATAAACCTAGGTCTCTATAGTCAATTAATATTTGTCAAAGGGGGAAGGAGTATAAAATGAAGTAAAAATAGCCTCTTTAACAAATGGTGTTGGGAGAACTGGACAGAGACATAAAAAAAAAAAAAAAAAAGTGAAACTAGACCACCAACTTATACCATACAGAAGAATAAACTCAAGATGGATAAAAGACTTCAACATAAGCCACACCATCATAAAAGTTCTAGAGGAAAACATAGGCAGTAACATTTCAGATATCCCACACAGCAATATTTTCACCAATGTTTCTCCTAGGACAAGGGAAATAAAGGAACAAATAAAGAAATGAAACTACATCAAACTAAAAAGTTTCTGCTCAGCTAAAGAAAACACAAGCAAAATGAAAGGGGAACCAACCACATGGGAAAACATATTTGCCAATGATATCTTATACAAGGGTTTGATCTCCAAAATATATAAAGAACTTATATGACTCAACACCAGGAAGACAGACAACCCAATTGAAAAATGGGCAAAGGGTGGATATGTCACTTGTTCGATTCCTCAGTCAAGGCATATAATCAGGTTGCAAGCTAGGTCTCCAGCTGGGTCTATAGCTGGAGGCAGGTAAAAGGCAACTACACATTGATGCTTTTCTCCTTTCTGCCTTTCTCTCTTCCCCTCTCTCTAAAAATAATCAAATAAAATCTTTAAAAAAGAAGAAGAAGAAAGAAAGAAACAAAGAAAACTGGGAAAAGGACCTGAACAGACACACCTCTGAGGAGGACATAAAAAGGGCCCATAGGGCCCTGGCTGGTAGCACAGCGGATAAGGTGCCAGCCTGCGAACCCAAAGGTCGCTGGTTCGATTCCCCAGGCAGGGCACATAATCAGGTTGCAAGCCAGGTCTCCAGCCAGATCCATGGCTGGAGGGAGGTGAAAGGCAACCATACATTGATGTTTCTCTGTTTCTCTCCCTCTCTGCCCCTCTCCCTTCCTCTCTTTCTGGAAATAATAAATAAAATCTTAAAAAAAAAAAAAAAGGGCCCATAGGCATATGAAAGAATGCTCAACATCACTAGCCATCACAGAGATGCAAATTAAAACCACAATGATACCATTTCACACCTGTCATAATGGCCATCATAACAAACCAACAAACAACAAGGGCTGGCGTGGATGTAGAGAAGAGGAACCCTAGTGCATTGTTGGTGGGAATGCTGACTGGTGTAGCCACTGTGGAAAACAGTATGGAATTTCCTCAAAATAATAAAAATGGAACTGCCTTTGATCCAGCAATTCCACTGCTAGGATTATCCCTGAAGAATTCTGAAACACCAATTCAAAAGGACTATGCAACCCCTATGTTCATAGCAGCACTATTTACAATAGCCAAGTCCTGGGAATAGCCTAAGCACCCATCAGTGGATGAATAAATCAAACTGTGGTACATTTACACAACGGAACACTACATAGCAGAAAGAAAGGAGGAACTCCTACCTTTTGCAACAGCATGGATGGAACTGGAGAGTATTATACTTAGTGAAATAAGCTAGTCAGTGAAAGACAAATACCATATGATCTCACCTAATACAGGAAACTGATGAACAAAATAAACAAATGAGCAAAATAGAATCAGAGGCATGGAAACAAGGAACAGGCTGACAGTGATCAGAGAGGAGGTGGGAGGGGAAGAAAGGGAGAAAGGAGGGGAATGGTTTGGTCAAGGAACTAGTAGAAATGACCCACTGACAGAGACAACAGGGTGGGGATTGACTGTGGGAGCAGGGATGGGATGCGCAGGGCAGGAGAGAGCAATGGGGGGAAAATGGGAAAATTGTGATAGAAAAACAATCATTAATTTAAAAAAAAATGTCTTGAGGCTGCCTAAGATCAGCTGGAAAGTAGGTCCATTCAAAAAAAGGTCTAGAAATTGAATCCTTGAGCACTCCAGTGCTTAGAGTGGTGATGTTCACCAGTGCAGCACAGCATACTGCTGTGCCGTAAGAACTTTTAAATCATGCAGTGCTTGACTAGTCAGGGGCACTGACCTTTCCTCCCTTAGGCAGTCAAGTTAAAAATGACAACAGACAACAAGAGCCATTTTTTAAAAAAGATTTTATTCATTATTTTCAGAGAGAAGGGCAGGGAGGAAGGAAGAAAGGGAGAGGAGTATCAATGTATGGTTGCCTTTCACCTGCCTCCAGCAACAGACCTGGCTGGAGATCTGGCTTGCAACCTGGTTATGTGCCCTGGCTGGAGAATTGAGCCAGTGACCTTTGGGTTCGCAGGCCGGTGCCAATCCACTCAACCACACCAGCCAGGGCTAAGAGCCATTTTTATACCTATTTTTTTCTGTCAGATCTGCAAAAATATATATTTTTTGTTGTGCCACAGAATTTCAGTAAGTAGTTTAGGTGAGCCATGAGATGGATAAGGCTGAAAATCCCTGGCTTAGAGGTTAAGAAGATAGGAAGGAACCAACCAGCAAAGGAGAATTAGATGAACAACTCTTAAGATAAGATGAGAGCTGAAAGGTGTCCTGGAATCAAAATGAAAAAGAAAAAATAAGTGGATAGACTCCGGCCTGTGAGCCCAAAGGTTGCTGGTTTGATTCCCCAGCCAAGACATATAACCAGGTTGCGAGCCAGGTCTCCAGCCAGGTCCATAGCTAGAAGCAGGTGAAAGGCAACCATACTCTGCTGTCTCTTTCCCTCTCTGCCTCCCTCCTTTGCCCTCTATCTAAAAATATTAAATAAAATCTTTAAGAAAGAAAGAAATAGAAGAAAATAAGAGTGGTTAATCAGATCAATGCTAAGATAGATAGGTCAAGTAAGATTAGGACTAGCAATTGACTATTGGATATAACAGCACAGAAGTCACCGGAATGGGTTCAAAAAAGAACAGGAAAAAGTAAATAAATTGTAAACAGTGAGTAGACTTTTTTGAGGATTTTGCTATCTATAGCAATAAAGAAAGGGAGCAATAGTTGGGAGAAATGTGGGAACAAGAGAAAACTTTCATTTAAGCTGGGTCCCATTTCAGCAAGTTTGATATTATTGAAATGGTCCATTACAGAGGGAAAAATTGATGATGGAAATAGGGGTAAAGGGCAATTAGGGAGCAATGTTCTCCAGCCGGCAAGAGATGGGGTCTAATGCACAAGCCTAGAAGTTATCATCTTCAAGCCTAGAAGATGATCATACAAATCATCCATCCACCTCAACAGGTGGAGGCACAGTGTGGAGGCAAAGATGCAGATAGGTAGGTAGATGAGGCAATGGGATTTTGTATAAATCCTCTTCAGATTGGTTTCGTTTTCTCAAGAAAATAAATTGAAAATGGATGAGGAGGAAAGGTTTAGATGGTTTAAAGGAAGGCGAAACGATGTGATGAAACAGTTGCCTAGGAAAACAGAGGAAAGACTGGACAAGGGCAAGGTAGGTAACAGGACCCCTGGGCAGCACTAAGGTCCTGCACCAGGTCAGTGGTCACCTTCCTGCTGTGGGCTTTGAAGTGTTCGGTGAAGATGGTGAAGTCCATAGGTATTCAGAGTAAGAAGAAGAGAGAGGAGAGAAGCAGGTCATAATTTTAAAGTGAGCTAAGTTATTTTGATTTAAGATATGGTAACAGATGCTGGTCCACAGTTCAAATATGGAAAGTACCTGAGATCTTAGATAATTAGATACAATTCAAAAATATTCTTAGAAATAAAATCAGAGGATTGAGAACTTAAAATGAAAATGACCCTAGTGATGTTCTTACCTGAATCTTTCATTTTCCAACATTTGAAAATCAAGGCCCTGGAAAATTAAATGACTTGCTCAAGACCACACAGGTAGTTAGTGGCAGAGACAAGTCTATATCAGTTCTACTCCATCTTTAACCATTAGTCCTTCCTTCCTCGTTTACTAGCAGGGTATAGTGAGCTTTCAGGCTGGTCCCTTTCTCTCATTGCATGTTCAGGCTTTCCTTTGTCTTACCATCCTGCATCCTCTCCCATCACTCCCATCTTCTCTAATAGGGCCCCCTTGCTGCCTCTGTCACCCAGCTCCACCATGTCCCTCAGCCAGGCGTGTACTTCATTGAAGCTTTCAAACTAATTCATCAGTCTGGGTCAAGCGCCCTGTCTCATGCAACTATGAATTGGGCTTCACCTGGGAGGAAGAAAGGGGAGTTACACAGTGAGTGGTATTGAAATCGTGCGGCTTATCTCCTTGGACTCACCAGACAGCACCGCAGTTTTCAGATATCAGTGATAAGGGTATGACATTTTCTTAGCCCAATTTACTTCTGTTCAGGGAGGAGCCCCAGAGACTTTTTAAGCTACAACCTGCATTCACTCATTGGATCAAAAACCACCAAGCTTTTGCATTAAGGAGTAAATGGATGTAAACCAACAAGCTTGGGGATGGCCTACAGCCTGCGTCCCATCTGAATACCATTTGAACACAACTGGCTAAAGTTCTTCCATTGATGGCTTTTGTTATCTATAAAATTAAGACTAAACCAGAGATCAAGGAATTTCAACTGGAAGCTATATCCTGTCTCCAGTCTCCCATCTTGGTGTAATTTAAGTGAGTTACAGCCCCCTTTAAATTCACTGATTTAAAACAGATACTCATCCGAAGAGGCACTCTCTAAACATTTGGCACATCTTGATGAACACTTCAATTGTCCTTCAAAGGCAGTGTAAACAACCCCCAAACCAATTACTTATGCTCTCCTCCAAGAAAGAAGTTCATTAATTGGAGCGAGAACTCTGCCTCGGGCTGAGCCTGTCCTCGCCACTCTTTAATGTCTCACAACTGTCCTTTCTGGGGAACAGTAGTGTAGTTTCAGACAATTCTTCTTACATTTAGAAATTATTCAAATATAGAAATAAAGCTATCAATGGGGACTGGGAGTTAACAGCTGCTACAAAGGGATGGGGTTGTAAATCTGTGCTTCCTTCTCCCTGTGAAAACAGCCAGAAGTGGGGAGGAATCCACACACCTGAGTATTGCCACATGCTGGATGAAATATTAGGAATAGAACCCCCTGGGTAAACCAAGCCTTATAAAATGGAGCCTACAAACTTTGAAAAAAAATTAGAAGGAATAAATCTCTGGCAAAATCATCTCTGTCAACACATTATATGCCAGTACTAGAGGTCTGAGGATCCAGGCAAGGCATATTTCAAAGACTCAATCATGTAATCTACATGTACTTGGGGGATAATTATGAGTTCATATAAATATCCATAGCTTTTGATCAACAATTCTACATTTATAATTAAGGAAAACAATCATGGATAGGCAAAGATTTAGCTACAAAGATGATGAGTTCAGCATTGTTTATAATAATGAAAAATTAGAAACCATACAATAACATATTGGTACGTTTATATTACAAATTATTCAGCATCTAAGAGTGCTATTGAAGAAGAATAATGTAAGATAGTCATAATATATCAAGGTTTAAAAGTAAGGCATAAAAATAGTTTGGATCTTAAACAGATATTTATATGAATATGTATATATATACATAGAAAGACTGGAGAGAAATGCACAAGACATGGACATATGGGTGTCAGAATTACAGAAGATTTTTGTCTTCTTTTGTGTATCTGTATTTTCTTATCCTTCCTATGATCACCATTGTCATAGATTAGGTTCCTTTGGGAAACAGTTTTGGAGGTCAAGATTTCTGTGCTCTTGCTAACAACATCCATAGGATAGGAAATACTCTCAGAAACAACACTATAAGGAGTGAGGGAACCAGGACCTGGCAGAGAGAAAAGTTGAGCTGCCTTAGTAATAGAGACCCCAACAGATCCCATAGGGGATTCTGAAACTGGAAAGGCCCATGAGAGGTACAGACCTGAGGTAAGAAAGCTGTGCCTCTATAATCCTGTATTGCAAGCTCCCTTCACCTGAGACCACTGCCTGGTGAACTCAGCAGGGAGCTATTTGCAGGGAGCATTGAAGCAGCTGAGGAAAAGAGCACCTCAATCTTTTAGTGGGTGTGAGAAATTGGGTGGCACACTGCAGAATCTACAGTATATTGTGCTACTCAGATCTACTCACTTTCTCTAGTAAACTTAATCCCACCTGGGAGCAATTCCTTTCTGTTCCTGAGGAAATTTATATAATGAAGGCTACAAGACAAATAGCAGCCCTAGCAACTGCAGCTGGTCAAGGGGCTGCAACTGATACTCACCACCTTCTGCCTTGATTTCCCAACTCAACTTTCCCCTCACTCTCAGCTAGCACCTCTGTTGATGTAGGCGGCTTCCCAGGCAGAGGATGGAAGGGCTGTTTCTCAACCCTCGTCAACCCTAAAGGCCCTAACCAACATGCCCTTCCAGGCCATGACAGCTGAGTCTGTTCCTCCACTACTAAAATTGGGCAGGGGAATACCAATGGACAACCCAGAGGATCCAAAGGTATTCTTCCCTGCACCCACTCCACCCAATGACTATGACCAATTAATCCTGCCATTGAGGAGCATGAATATGTAATACAAATATCCTCACACTAAGTGCTCACTTGCATAGGTCCATCTGCATTATTCTTCCCCATACCTGCTTATCTCCAGCATTCTAACTGGTCTCCTGCAGACCCCTGACCATTTAGCCAAGCAGTAGGGAACTGCAAACAGGTTGGTGTATGTTCTTCTTTTGGCCACTTCTAACACACAAAGTGGATGATGTGCTGCATTGCCCAAAGCTGTGCTCCCTGGAAAAATTTCTCCTCGTATACCCAACATATCAAGCCAACACATACATAGCCAAGCTTGGCCTTTGCCTCCCTTGTTAGGTGGCCATAAAAGACTATGTACATGGCCATAGGTATAATATGAGGGAGAGGAAACTGCAACGGCAATGATGTCATGAGAGTCTGGGCCACTCATGCAATCTGGGTGGGCTTCCTGTTCCTGTCCATCCCCAATCCTAGATACAGCACTGCTATCTTATGATGGATTACTGGTAGGTTATCCCAATTTATGACTTGGCGAATCTGATAGGACCCAGATAACAATAGACAGTTCTGATCATATAACCACTCAAAGCTCCATCTTGGGTGCTCTGTACCTACCAGAACCCAGAAGCATACCAAGGCCTGATCTTCAATTAATATATGTATAATTCTGTACTGTAGATGGCATGGCATTGCTTTAGAACCCAACATCATTCCTCACTGCAGATAATGTACCATAGGGCCTGCCAGGTCACACGGCCATAGAGGCAAGGCTTTTTGCATAGCCTGGATGTCCTGTGTATCCCTTTTCTGCACCGGGCCCCACTCAGAGCTGGAAACTTTTCATGACATTTGGCTACATATTCTACAGTAGTAGAATATGACACCCTCAGAACCTAAAGAGCCTACCAGGCATTTTGCTTCCTTATCAGTGGTACAAAGTTAAAAATGTAATAATTTGTCTAGATCACTGGGTTCCTGAAAATGTTACTAATATTCTGGGTCTCCAAATATTCATGAGCTTTCTCTCTTACCCTTGGTAGTATATGGGCCAAACCAAGTCCTTCAACATATTTTCCAATTTGTAATCATCCAATCTGATTAACACAATGTCAACAGTATCATGGACCAATGTAATGTTCTGTAGCGTATGTAGAGAGCCCAAGTCTCTTCAGAGTTTATTATAACAGGCAACTGATGGGAGAGTTAAAGCCATGGGACAAGACTGTAAGTGTACATATTGTTAATCCAGTGTGAATGCAAACTGCTTCTGATCCTCCTTCCTGATGAAGATGAAACAGATCGCTGGCTGCATGCCAAGTACTTGAGTCCATGTTCATCTGTTCTAGGAAAATACCACATCTGGCATAGTGGCTATAACTGGAATTACTCCTTGGTTGAGTTTGTGATAGTGTATCCTTATCCTCCAGGATCGGTCTGGCTTTGTAAGGGCTGAACTGGGAAACTAAATTGAGATATGTGGAGACCATGTCCCCTGCATCTTTTAGATCTTTGCGATTGGCACTAATCTCTACTCTACCCCCTGGTATGCAATATTGTTTTCCCTTACTGCCTTGCCTGGGAAAAGGAGTTTCAGAAGCTTCCACTGGGTCTTCTTCCACTGCAATAGCTCCTACCCCAGAGGCCAAAGAACCAATATGGGGTTCAAGCAACTACCATGTAGGAGCACACTGATTATGCATTCAGGGGTTGGGGAAATTGCTACTGGATGAATCCATAGTCTCAGCAAACACACTGGGAGCCAAATGTGGGCCAGGGCTCCATGGACTGATTTCAACAATATTTTTTTTTTTTTGAAGAGCAAGAGCTGTTAATTTGATAAAATTTATCAGTATCTTTCCTTTATAATTCCTGCTTTTCATGTTCTACCCAAAAATTTTTACCTAATTCAAGGTCACAAAGATTTTCCTCTATGTTTTTCCATCTAGAATTTTCATAATTTTGTTTTTATGTTTAGATCTATGATACATTTCAAATTAATTTTTGTATATAGTATAAGGGTCAAGTTTCATTTTCTTTATCATGTGATTACTCAATTGTTCCAACACCATTTCTTCAAAAGGACTGTGACATTTTAAAAATTATATTTTGTTCAATTATAGAATCCCAATTTTCTCCCATTGCTCTCCCCTGCCCTGCCCTACCCACCCTACCAGTGTCCCAAAGTCAATCCCCACCCTATTGTTCATGTCCATGAGTCCTTCATACTTATTCTTTGACTAGACCCTGCCCCTTCTTCACCATTATCTTCTTCTTCCCTCCCTTCTGCAAGCCAGGTCTCCAGCCAGGTCTGTTGCTGGAAGCAGGTGAAAGGCACATACATTGATGTTCTCTCCCTTTCTTCCTCCCTCCCTGCCCTACTCTTTAAAAATAATGAATAACAATCTTCTTTAAAAAAAGTTTTAAAAAATTATTATTTATAGAGAGAGGAAAGGAGAGAGAAAGAGAGAGACAGAAACATCAGGGTGGGTCACCTCTTGCATGCCCCCAATTGGGGACTTGGCCTGCCATCCAGGCATGTGCTCTGACTGGGAGTCGGTCCAGCAACCCTTTGGTTTGCAGGCTGGTGCTCAGTCCAGTGAGCCACACCAGCCAGGGTTGAAACTGCCTTTTGGTCCAATGATCCTGCTGCTGGCATTATACTCTAATACTGAAACACTAATTCAAAAGAACCTATGCACCCTAATGTTCATAGCAGTGTTATTTATAACAGCCAAGTGCTAGAAACAGCCTAAATGCCCATTAGTAAATAAAAGGATCAAATAATTGTGGTACTTTACACAAAGGATTGTGACTTTTTTTGAGGCCACCATCCTTGACTTTCCGATCCTCAGCCTCTCATTGTTTTCCTCCAATTTATTGATAGCCCTCAGCAAGAGACTGGCAATTCCATTGCTCTCATAATTACTATGTCCTGCAAACTGCCTAAATGCTTAACACATCACACCATCGTTGCTTTTCTTTTAATCAGTGTTTCTTCTCAGGTCACACCAGTAAAAGTTTTGATAACTGTATTGTAACCACATGCCAGGGGCTACCCATGTTCCACCTGCCTCCGATGAATGGGTCTTCATTGCTAGCCAACCAATGGTGATCTCACTCCCAAATTCCACTTTGAATTTGCTTCCTAAAGCCATTTCTGATACTAAATGTCACAGGTCAACTTCCCTACGAAGCAGGAATTTGAGATGGAGATTTCTGTATAGGAAGTTTATTGTAGCACACTCTGTGACAATATCTCTAAGGGAGTGAGGATTGGGGAAGAGGAAGAAGTTGAACCCCACTGGCCTCAGCAAATACTGCAGGGGTGCTCTGAGCTGGGATGGCCCTTCAGAGATGTCCCAAGTGGAGGACTAGGTTTCTGGGCATTGCACCTCCTCATCAACCAGTGGTTGGATGTAGGCTGCGCTGCTAGGAGTGTGACTTTCAATGAAGCAGCTCTGCATTAATTTGCTAGCACCATCACATCAAAACACCAAACTGGATGTCTTTAACAAAAGCACACAAATTTACTTCTTCACATTCTGGAAGCTTCAAGTCCAAGATCAAGGTACCAGGAGCATAGGTTTCTCCTGAGGTCTCTCCTTACCTTGCAGATGGCTTCTTCTTGCTGCCTCTTTATAGCACCCTCAGGATCCTGTCTCAGGCAGCTCTCCTGTGCCTCTGTGCACACGTACCCATGGTCTGTCTGGAGATGTCCTAATTCTCCTTTTTGAATAAAGACACCAGTCAAATTAGATTAGGGCCTACCCTTGCGGCTTTATTTTAATATTACTGCCTCTTTATTCTGAGGATACAGAAGTTAAGGTTTCAACATGTGAATTTTGGAGGGTGATTGGACACAGTGCAGTCCACATAAAGCTCCTTTCAGCCAAGGACAACTTCTGGAGGCAGTGCATTGAGCCATGATTGGCCCACACTTCTGTCACCTAAGGAAATTAGTGTCTTCACCCTTAAGAGATGTTCTGGGTGGAGTCCCACATCATCCACTATGGTGATAACATTAAATATCTCTAATAAGAGTACAAATACAACTAGCTAACACTCTTTGGTTATTATATTGTGCTAGGGCCAGGCCTATTCCTTCACATGTCTTATTCTATTTAATCCCAATCTAGAAAAACTCTCCCTCTTCTCTGAAAACAAATGTAATAACAAAAGACAAGCTCAAAATCTCCAAAACACAGCACTCTCTACATAGCAATTCTCCCTTTTTCATTTCCTAGTGCACATCACTTGCCCCACCTTAAATAATAGGTATTCAAGAAATAGCTGTTGGATTTAACTTACTCTTTTACTAGAGAGGAGATGGCTTTATGTTAGGCTTTGCATTCCTCTGGAATATATAGGTATAATTGGTGGCTTCATTTCAGCAATTTGGTGGCCAGAGAAGAATTATTTACTTCCAAGTGAGTTCTCAAGATACTGAGTTTAAAAATCATGACAAAATATGCTCAAGAAAGTTTTTGCATAGTTCTGGAGTTATCAAGTCATGTTTGGAGGATATCTTTCAGTTGCTATATATGGCAGAGCAACATCAGGCCCATCTGGACTCTAACATACACAGTAGGAGCCCTAAGAACTCCCTGAAGCAGCCCTTAGTCCAACTCTGTGTTCTTTAGTGGTACTTAATCATTCTTCATATTCTCATTGAGCATCTTCCATGTGCCAGACACTGTGGTTGGCACTGGAGATATAGCAGAGAACAAAATAGGCCACAGTCTCTGTCTTCATGCAATTTGCAGTCATTTTACCGTCAAGGAGGCTCCATAGAAGTGTCTTATTGGTCTCAAAGTTACAACTAAAGTCAAATAGATGACAGAGCTAAACCTAAAACATTACCCAGTTAGAAATTCAGCCTGATTCTTGCAGTTTTATCTGTTGGACGATATCAAGTTCTGAGAGCTTAGAAAGGTCTTACTAATCAATCTTCTCCACCATCTACTTCAGAAAATGGCTAGGCATTACCCCATACAGGCTGACCATTTTCTTGAGGGTGAAAAGGCTTGGGGATGGTGGCTAAGTTAATGAGCTATTTCCACATGGTTTAAAGTTAAACAACATAGCAGTGAAAGTGATCATGTCTGGCAATCTAGATGCTGTAAACATCATATCAAAACAGAAATTGGTGGTGCAAATGGAAGTGTTCAAACATATTTTGGGGAAGCTTAGCTTGTAATCAATAACAATGTAAAATAGCCATAATAATTGATTGACCCATGTACTAAACACACAAAAATTATTTCATTATTCTATCTAACCATCAGAATAACCCTTGTGTGAATTAGGCATTACTTTCTCATTATTATAAAAAAAGGCTAGGTAAGGCAAAGAAATATTAAATAAGCTATCCAACCCATTAAGTAAAAGTGATTATTGGACATTTAAACACAAATTCATCTGACTCCAAAAGCTTGAGTTTACCCCCATGATTTCAGACCTACTCCCTAAATTATAATGTTCTTCCCATGAAGTAATTCTCCAATTTTACTATTGATTCATGGTTATCTCCCAGAGAAACCAAGTGAATTTGGAAGGTTCGGGTGAGTTATATGGAATGCTTAACAGTTCTTTTATAGTATTTCCAGATCAGAATCGATTTCAGATAGTCAAATATTTTTCTAGCCAATGTTATTTTGTGAAATGCTCATTTCCAGCTTGTCAGTATAATGTGGTGACTGTCTTAGATAATGCAGAGGATATTTTATGAACCAATTTTACAATTTTGCTATAAAATGAACTTTATTGTGCATATATAATATAGTGCCAGTTGGACTTCTAGGATAAATTAACTGCTATAAAAAATAATCCCCAAATCTTGGTGGCTTAATATAGTAAAAGTTTGATTCTTATTTGTGCAAACTCATATGAGAATAGTCTTTGATGGACATCTCTCCTGGGCAGCTGTCCTCCAAGTGAGAACTTGGTCCGCCAAGTATCCAGGCTACTTTAACTTCATGAGGGCATCATATTCATGCAGTCTCTCGAAGGTTGCCAAGACAGGCAAAGAAAATGTGGGCAAGGCACATAAAATACTTAACCACCTTAGCTTGGAAGTGATACACATCATTTCCACTCACAGGCTAGAGCTTGTCACAGGGACACTAAAATTCCAAGGAGCTAGGAAACAAAGTTCCCAGCTGGGCAGCTGCAACTTAGTCACAACTGTACACTGCAGGAGGATGGTCCATGCCTATGAAGGGCTCTTTCTACCACAGCTGATGTCAGCTGGTTTGGGATTGTGAAAAGTTCATAAAAAGCAAAACTTTTCCAACAGTTTCTTTATTACAATACTTAGCTATAGAATACAAATCAATATGTTGTCCCATGCATTTAATTGGGGTAATTAATCAGCCTGTAGTGAGTTGAATTGTGCACCCCCAAAGGGTATGCTTAGGGTATGGCCACCTGCAACCTGCGACTGTGACCTTATTTGGAAAGGTGTCTTTATGAAAATAATTGAGTTAAGGATCTTGAGATGAAATTGCCCTATATTAACTGGATGGGCCATAAATTCAACAACACCTGTCATTGAGACAGAGGCAGATGAGGAAAAAAAAGAGACGAAGGCCATGTGAAGATGGGACCAGAAATTGGAGTTATTCTACCATAAGCCAAGCAATGCCTAGAGTACTGCAAACTAGAAGAAACAAGAAAGCACTCTCTCCTAGAGTCTTCAGAGGGAATATAGTCCTGCCAACACCTTGATTTTAGATTTCTGGCCTCTAGATCTGTGAGAGAATAAATTTCTGTTGTTTTAAGCCACCCAGTTTGTGGCCATTTGTTATGGCAACCCAGAAATTAATACATAGCCTTAAAGAGGTTTGTATGGACTCAGTTGTGTCTCTCCAACTTTATATGATGAAGCCCTAAATGAATGTGAATATGTCCTATATGAAGAGGGAGAAACAGCAGGAATGGGTGTGCTCAGAGAAAATGCCATGTGAAGACACAGCAAGGAGATAGCCATTTGCAAGCCAAAGAGAGAGGCCTTGAGAGAAACCAAACCTACCAACACCTTATCTTTGACATTCAGCTTTTAGAATTCCAAGAAAAAATTATGTTGTTTCGACTACACAGTCTGTGGTATTTTATTATGGTAGTGCTAGTAGATTAATACTAGGTGAGACAGACTTTTTACAGTTAAAACTTCTAATGGCTTTACAGAAAGCCAAGGGCCTTTGCCTTTGATAGAGTATTCCTAATTTAATAAGCATATATATATATATATATATATATATATATATATATAGTCATAAGTCAACAGTATGTGTAGTACAGGCTTCTCACCTATGATAAATGCTTAGCATAGTGCCTGGTGGAGAGTAAACACTATTTTTTAAATTCAAGACAGCTTTTTATATTTCCATTTCTGATATAGAATATATACAACCAATAAACATATTTTTCATTAAAATCTACTTTTTAGGTGGGGAAGGGGACAGAGGGAAGGAAAAAGGAAATGGATGTAATAAAACAACAATAAAATTAAATTTTTAAAAATCTACTTTTAAATAGTAGCTTTTCTTACAGTTGATAGTATCTTAGAATCAAGAAAACCAAATGTATATAAGCATTATATTAGGTACTTCACATGTTGTATCTCATTTAATACTTTCAAAATCCCTAAAATGTGGATTCTGTCAGTGAAGTGCTGGTGTGGCTTGTGCTGACTGAGCTGATCTCTCCCAACTCTAACTGGCAACTTGAAATCAACCAAAATGGGAATATTTACTCTGTGGAACTTGGCTATTAGCATCATACCACTGGACTGAGCGCTATAATTATGCCTACCCTATCAATGAGGCAACGAAGAGGCTCAGTAACTTGCCTTAGTTAAAGCTAAGTAGCAGATCCCAGATTGCAACTCAGATTTATTCAGTTCCCACAGCACAGGTTCTGTCCTAAGCTACCACCCATTTGAACGGTGTTTAAATTAAAGCCATAACTGCAATGGTAACTCTGGAACTCCCCAAGCCCCATAAATAGCAGTTAGGTCTCCTCTGTCCAGTTACTTCAGTTTTGCAGATTATATTGGCACACATGACAAAGTAAAGCCATTACTAGATAAAATGGAAATCAATTTGCCCAATTATAGGGCAATTATAGGACAATGAGGGGTGCCTCATTGTCACAAACCATTAAAATCAATACATATCATACAATTATTAAGGTATGTCATAAGATTGAGATACTTCAAAATAGTACCATAAGTTTATCACTATCCAAATTTGTTAACTCAAGCATGTAAATACCTTAAATCTTTAAATAAGAACCTTGTTTAAGTTTATATAATACATAATCAACAGTAGTTTACTCTTTAAATGAGATATTTCTCATTATGTTCCTACAAAGTTTAGATTATGGTTGTCATTCAGGAATGCATACACTTAGGACTGGGAAGGGAGTTATCTCTTTTTCTTTTTGGTGGTAGAGGAGACAGGATGTAATCTAACTTTATTTCTACTTCCAAAGACCAGCAAGTTTACAGCTGTAAGCAAGGATGGAATTTGGCCCTACTTAAGATGTTTGCAACCACTGATTTTGACTAAAATCTAAGAAAAAGAGCCACTTTGAGAGGGTTAAAATTAAAAAACCCTATAAGACCAGAAAATAAACTGCATTTATTTTTCTTGAAGCTCACAAATATTCATAGTTTCATGAGCATTTAAAAGAGGGAGAAAAGAATATTAGATTCCTTTACTCCCTAAAGTGAGTGAAATAAACAGTTCTAGCCACTCATTCACTTACACAACACAGGAAAACACAGTTGGCTCTTTAAAAACAAATGAGAAAGAAAGAAAAGGTGAGACTTGCAGTCAAGATGGCAGTGTAGGTAAACACGGTACTCTTATACTCCCACAACCACGTCAAAATTACAACTAAGCTACAGCCTTCAGAACTGCCTGAAATCTGGCTGAATGCAAGTCCTACAACTAGGAAATTAAAGAAGAAGCCACAGCAAGATTGGTAGGACAGGCAGAGGGGTGGAAAGGTCTTGTCCCACACCCACATGTGGAAGATAAAGATTGGAAGGGATATAGTGGCTGTGGGAGTTCCCCATGAAGAGGAGGAGTCCCAGCCCCAGACCAGGACCCCAGCCCAGGGTTCCAGTGCCAGGAAGAGAAGTCCCCATAACTTCTGGCTGCAAAAACCAGTGGGGATTGAGACTGAGAGGGACAGAGGACTTTTGGAGTCCCAGGCAGTTCCTCTTAAAGGGCCCACCAACAGAATTACTCCAGACTCACTTCCCCTGATCTCCAGCACTAGGGCAGCAGTTCAAACAGCACCAGGTACATATAAGGAGGAACTGAATTGTCCTGCATCAGAGCAAGAGCTGGAGAGGCAGCTTTCTTCCATTGTTTCTTGGATATACCCTCCCTACACAGAACCAGCAGGTGGGCACCATATCTGAGACTTCATCAGCCTGACTCACACTGTTTGCCCCACCCTGGTGACTCCCTGAGGCCCTGCTTCACCTGACTTTTGGGCCCACCCAAGCTGTTTCCAGTGTCTTTTCCACACAAATGGCTTGTCTTGGCTCAGCTGCGGATTTTCCTCAAATCTCTCAGACAAGCATCTTGCCTCAGCGTGCCCTGTACCTCTTGTTAAGTGGCTCTGGCCCCAGCACTAGCAGCAGCTGGCCTTGCCTGGTCCCCCCAGGCCCAACACAAGTAGCATCCCTCTGCAGATCACTCTGTAGCTTATGCCCAGTGGCCCCAAGCAGAGCACAGGTGGGGCTGACCTTGGTCTGCACCTCACAGGAGGCCCCAGAGCCAGTGTACCAAGTGGACAGCTTCAGACCACGTTGAAGCACCTCCACCCAGCCTCCTACACAAGTGACACACTTACAGGGCACACTCAACAGGCATTAGAACCCTGCTGAAGAAAGCCCTTTTCTGTGGTATTAGCCCCTGAACAGCTGATCCTCCATAGTGGTTGAAGGTCATAGCCAGTCCTTGCAGGTAATTAGCCTATGGGTAAATCCCTCCCATGGAAGTGCCAACAGCAATCAAAGATCAACAACAAGAGGGTGTATTCAGCCCACATAGGGGGCACATCTTGAGTGCCCAGCTTGGGTAATTGGGGAGGCTATGCACTGGACCTTACAGAACAGAACACCTACTACACTGGATCACTGTACCAAACCTGGGAGATGTAGTCGCTCTATCTAATACAAAGAAACAAATAGAGGGGGTCTACCAAACTGAGGAGATGAAGAAACATGGCCCAAATAAAAGAACAGAACAAAACTCCAAAAAAAAAAAAAAAAAAGAACTAAACAAAATGGAGATAAGCAATCTACTAGGTGCAGAATTCAAAACACTAGTTATAAGGATGCTCAGTGAAAATGAGAATCTCAACAGCATAAAAAAGGAACAGTCAGAAATTAAGAATACACTAACTGAAATGGAGAATAATTTACAAGGAATAAACAGTAAGGTAGATGATAACAAAAATCAAAACAATGATGTGAAATATAAGGAATCAGAAAACACTCAAACAGAGGGGGGAAAAAGTGAGGATAGTGTAAGAAGCCTCTGGGACAATACCAATCCTACCAGCATTTGCATCATGGGAGTGCCAAAGAAGGAGAGAGAAAGCAAAAATTTGTAAACCTATTTGAAAAACTAATGCCAGAAAACTTCTCTAACTTGGTGGAGGAAATAGACATACAAGTCCAGGGAGCACAGAGAGTCCCAAACAAGATGAACCCTAGAGGCCCACACCACAACACATCATAATTAAAATGCCAAAGGTTAAAGACAAAGACAGAATCTTAACAGCAGCAAGAGAAAAGCAGTTAGTTGCATTAAAGGGAACTCCCATAGGACTGTCAGTTGATTTTTCCAAAGAAACTTCGCAGGCAAGAAGGGACTGGCAAAAAATATTCAAAGCCATGAAAAGCAAGGACCCACAACCAAGATTACTTTACCCAGCAAAGCTGTCACTTAGAATTGAAGGGCAAATAAAGAGCTTCCTAGACCAAAAAAAAAAAAATGTTAAAGGAGGAGTTCTTTACCACCAAACCAGTATTATATGAAATGTTAAAAGGTCTTCTTTAAGAATTAAAAAAAGGATAAAATATATGAACAATAAAATGGCAACAAATGCATATCTATCAACAACTAAGTCTTAAAAAAATAAAACAAGCAGAACAGAAACAGACTCAGATACAGAGAGCATTTTAACGATTGTCAGATGGGAGAGGGTTGGGCTGTGAGTGAAAAAGGTGAAGGGATTAAGAAGTACAAATTGGTAGTTACATAATAGTCATGGGGATGTAAAGCGCAGCATAAAGAATAATATTCTAATAGCGATGTATGGTGTCAGGTGGGTGTGAGATTTCTTGAGATGATCACTTAGCAAGTTGTATAATGTCTAATCACTGGGGTGTGCACCTAAAACAAATATAATAATGTATCTTGACTATAATTTTAAAATTTTAAAAATGATTTTTTTAACAAAGAAAGGAAAGGCAAAGTCTGAGGTCCTATGAGTGCCCCTTCATGAAACCCTCACAAATTCTAGATTGTTTTTAAATTTCTGGTTGTGGTGTAGAAGTGAAGTACTATATTCCTTTTTTAAAAAAAATGTAGGGAGCCTAATAAGTGGGATAAGTGGGGCTTGTCACCATATAACTAATCCAAAAGTCACACTAGAAACAGAATTGAGAGTTTAGGCTCATCAGCAGTCTGCTAATTACCCATCTCTTCCCCACTCTGCAGTCTTAAAGGTTTCTTGAAATGAAAACAAAGGAATCCAACCAAAACCAACATTTTGATGAGTAAAGTGTAAATGAATGAGAACCAGATGGGCTTGGTTTTCCCAGGGGTCTGTAAATGAAGGGAAAGGGGCTGGGGGGTGGGGGGACAAAATGCATTTGGGGCTTCCCTGGAAAACCTCTTGCACTGTTAACACACTCAAAATGCAGTCAGAGTTCTTAGTTCTTGTACCTGCAGCCCCGGGACATTGTTCAGCACGTCACAAATCATAATTTACAGGTGCCAAAGGCAGCCAGAAGTTTTTACTCAAGAACCCAGCAATTTTGGCTTTGATCAGAAACCACAGATTGGTGTAAATATTTCTCTGGCCACATTTCATGATGTTTATGTTTTGCATGTATTCTCCTGGTTCAAGGATAGCAACGTGTTCTGTCGGCATCTGCTCCAGTCATCCCCACACCAGCGCTCAGGTGGGGAACCAGCTTCACCGCGGGGAGAAGGCGTAGTAGGATCAGTCCTAAATGCGAGGGGGCAAGCTCCTGGTGCATCCAGGCCAAGCCTCTCTCTCTCTGGGATTAGAGTGCGTCCCTTCCCGCCCTCCCCCCTTCCACCCCGCTGTCTTCAAATTATGTTTATATCAAGTTACAGCTCAGAAAGAATGCATTTTCAGTGTTCCATGGGGGCAAGGGGGTAGAAAGAGTGAGGGCCTCAAACCACAGATTATTTGAAACCCCTCCAAGCTGACTTTGAGATTTTCGAAAATAATTTATTTGGCAATTCCAAGAGCCAGATTGGCCATTTGGCCAAGGTAACATGCCCTTCAGTGCAAAGCCTGCAATTAATGGGCCGCGTCGTTCCGGGCTCTCAGGCGACAGAAGCGGCCAGCTGCTGGATAACGCTGTGCGGTCTTCCAGTGTAAACGCCACTGATATCATCACCATCAGAAGGTCATAAAACTGATTGATTATAAACACCGCCCTCATTTGTTTACAGCTTACATTTTTGGGTTCGGGGTAATTAGCACATTATCCGTCTCTCAGGGTGAGGGCTCACAGGTGCTGGGAGAGAGCCTTCCAAGCCAGGACTGGGTCACGGAACCTTGCGCTAAGCAATCGCCGGCCTTCACGAGAAATAGACTGGGGAATGCTGATCCTGTGGTGGGAGGGGTAGCTGACAACACCCCCGTGGGGTCACCCATGTAGGAGGACATTCACTCCCGCAGCAACTTCTTGTAACACAAAGTAAGGCTGGAAAAATCCAAGACATGTCAGCAATGTGCGGGAGATGTCCTCTGTGGGAAGCCTGCAGCTGTTGGAGCCTTTTAAGATTCCTTCTCTTCCTTGCAGGCCAACAGAGACAGATAAAGATCACCCTCACTAGTGGTGACTGGTACTCAGTTTCTTTTTAGTTATAGTTAAAATAAACTCTTTCCATCTTATAGAGATGTTGCTTCTCAGACACACACTTAGGGAAAGCAGCCGCCTTCCCTGGATTGTATTTCTAACCCGGATCCTGTCTCTTTCAGCCTCACTCTGAGCCTTCCACTGTCAAGGCAGGTTTTAGTTGAACAATGAGAGCCATCAAATTGGTGCGGATTGCCTAGTTAGTCCCTCAAGCCACTTGGGTAAGTGAATTTCCCTATCAGCTCCAGTGAGAACTCTCTCACTGTAAAGCTTCCTAAATGATTAAAAGGGTATTTTTTAAAAGGGTACATGCAGATGCTCACAATTTGAGTTGTTAGAGGACTAGCCTTTGTGTGTGTGTGTGTGTGTGTGTGTGTGTCTCCCAATTCCTAAATCTTTCATCCAGCATGAGATTCTTTTCCATATCTTCCATGATCACTGTCAACAGGTCCAGGGCTCCAGAACTGGGTATGGAATATTAAAGGTTGTTCATCCCAGACCCTCATTCACAGTCAGCAACATGAATTCCATTTGCTACTCATTTTAATAATTAACCCTCATACTGGCTTCTTCAGTTTTCAAAGTTCTTCACTTATATGATCACTTTTTTTCCCCAAAGGTTACTTTTTTTTTTTTTTTTTTGAAGACTTTATTTATTATTTCCAGAGAGAGAGAGGAAGGGAGAGAGGCAGAGAGGGTGAGAAATATCAATGTATGGTTGCCTTTCACCTGCCTCCAGCCATGGATGTGGCTGGAGACCTGGCTTACAACCTGGTTATGTGCCCTGGCTGGGTCTGCAGGCTGGTGCCTTATCCTCTCTGCTATCAGCCAGGGCTATATGATCGCTTTTGCTCTTCATAGCAATGCCATGAGGTTAGTTCACATCATAATATATGCATTTTGTAGATTAGGAACCAGGCTCAAAAAGATTCACTGACCTATCCCAGGTCACAATACTACTAAATGGTATAAGTTCTTATTTAAAATTCATTAACCCCATAATACATCATTTGTAGGAATTTTAATATAGGGTATTTCTTCAAAGCCAGTTTTATCTGTTTTCCAAACTTTAGCCAATAATAGCATTAAATGGGAATGGTATAACAACCCAAGCCAAGGGCAGAAGCTGGATAAAAAAACAAGATTCAACTATATGCCCTCTAAAGGAGACACGCTTTATAGTCAAAAATAAAAATAAACTGAAAGGATGGAAAATGATATATCATGCAACCAGTAACCATAAAAATGGTGGGGAGGCTATACTACAGATAAGAGAGTTGCATTGTATACTAGGAAGATTAATCCATCAGGAAGATATTATAATTATAAACATATATGACTCTTAAATAAGAGTACCAAAGTACATAAAGCAAAGAAAATGAAAGGGTAAAATAGACAATTTGACCAAGGTAGTCAGAGACTTCAGTACACCCCTTCAATAATGGATGGAATGAAAACAGAGGTCCACAAGAAAATAAAGAAACTTGAACAACATTATGAACCACCAATTGTCATGTGCTGCATAAAGACATTTCAGTCAACAATAGACCACGTAGACAGTGATCTCATAAGATTATAGTGGAGCTGAATTTCCTGTAAGAAATGGAAGGATATGTGCCTCAGGAATAATTTTTTTTCCCTTTGGCAGAAGCAGTACATGTACTTAGTTTTGAGTACACAGATTAGATCCCAGTGCTATACTATATATTCAGAGGATGCTACAGCCCTCCCAGATCTACCTTGATGGTCTTTGGAGTAATTTCTGTAAATTCTTTATTGAGGACCTAAGATCCTGTACAAAGACACAAGTCCATGGGAGTTACCTTAACAAGTATTACGTGCTACTGCCACTTTAGTAAAAGCTTTCTATAGTTGTGTAGAGCCAACCCGTCCCTGTATTTTGGAAATAGTTTCAGGTTGTAATGATGTAAAGCATAGATAAGTTTTATTTCTCCTATCATTTTAATGTCATAGAGAGCCCTTTGTGCCAGATGGGATCAATGGAACAAAAACCAAATTTCCACAGTCAAAAAACATACTGAGTCCTTAATTCTACACCCTCTTCATGTTAAGCACCCTCTGTTTTAAAGAATACCACAAAGGCCCTTCACCTGACCACTGATCAAGCATGCAATAGCCAAAACCACATTGCCATGCCAATCCCCTATATTCCTTATCTCTTCCTATCTGACTTCTTATTCCTACTTATCTTCGGGCCACCTTCTACCCCCCTCTGATAGTCACTGTTAGGAAGACCTGCATGTTACCCAGCCAGTTCCCCCTCAATACTTTTCATCAATCTAGCCCATATACCTGTTCATGGAGCAGCATTGAGGACATTGATGTCATATGATTGACCCTGTCAAAAGGAAGCAGGGGTGGGCTTGTGGGACAGTGTTTATAAAGTCTACAGTAGTATCCAGCCCTGTAGGCTTCATCATAGTAAATGCCCCATTTTGCTTAATAAGTGTACCATTTTTAATCTTTTATATCATATTTTTACTGTACCTTCTCCATGTTTAGATATGTTTAAATACACAAATACTTACCATTGTGTTACAACTACCTACAATATTCAATACTGTAATATGCTGTACAAGTTTGGATCCTAGGAGCAACACAGCAAACCAAATCCAGCACCAGATAAGGTGGGGGAAAAAGTAGGTTTACAGTTGTGAGTACATAAAATAGAGTTTATTCCTGTATTATTATTTATCAACCATTGTACTATTTTCCATACAAACAAAAGTAAACCTACTTTTGCCTTATTCTGTGAAGCCTAGGTGTATAGTAAATGATACCATCTAGGTAAGTGTGCTCTATAATGTTCCCACAATGATGAAATCATTTCTCAGAATATATTCCCACCAAGTAACACGTGACTGTATATCCAACATACATCTGCAGAACACTGCACCCAACAACAGCAGAATATATATTCTTCTTGGTGCACATAGAACTTTCTCCAGAATAGACCATATGTTAGGCTATAAAACAAAAGGTGAATTTAACAGAATAAAAATAGCTTTAATATGTTTCTGACCGTGATGCAATATAATTAGACATCAAAAACAAAAAATATTGGGAATTCACAAAGATGTAAAAACTAAAGAACAAATTTTAAATTCCTGATGTCCCAGGGAGAAAAACAAAATGGCAATTAGGAAATACTTTGAGATGAATGACAATGGAAACACAACATACCAAAACTTGTGGATGCAGATAAAGCAGTTCTTAAAGGAAAATTCATAGCTATAAATACATAAATTTAAAAATAAGAAAGCTCAATCTCAGCCTTGGCTGGTAGTACAGTGGATAAAGTGCTGGCCTGCAAACCCAAAGGTCTCTGGTTTGATTTCCCAGCCAGGGCACATAACCAGGTTGCAAGCCAGGTCTCCAGCCACATCCATGGCTGAAGGCAGGTGAAAAGCAACCATACATTGATGCTTCTCACCCTCTCTGCCTCTCTCCCTTCTTTTCTCTCTGGAAATAATAAATAAAAAATATTTTAAAAAAAAGCTAGGTCTCAAATCAATAACTTAACCAACTTTCCAGCTTAAGACAATGGTAAAAGAAGAGCAAACTACTTCCAGAGCAAAAAGGAAAGAAATAATAAAGATTAAAGTGGAAATTAATGAAGTAGGGATAGAAAAAATAGAGAAAATCAGTATGTAACCAATTGGGATTTATCTCAGGATGCAAGGTTGGTTTAACCTGAAAGTCAATTAATGTAATACACCATATCAATAGGATAAAAACCAAAAACCACACAATCATCTCAATAGATAAAATACCAGCATCTCACAAAATCCAAAACCCTTTTATGATAAAAACACTCAACAAATTAGGAATAAAGAGAAACTTTCTCAACTTGATAAATGGTATCTACAAAAACCCACAGCAAGCATCATATTTAATGCTTTCTCCTTAAGTTCAGGAGCAAAACAAGGATGTCTGCTCTTGCTACTTCTATTCACCATTACACTGGAGGTTCAAACCATAGTAATTAAGCAAGAAAAAGAAGTAAAAGTCATATAGACTAGAAAGAAAAAAGTAAAACTATATTTGCAGATGAAACAAAATTTTATATAGAACATACTAATTATTAAAAAACTTTTGAAATAATAAATTACTTCAGCAAGGTTAAAAGATATAAATGATATTAGTATACCAAAAAATAATTGTAAATTGTATTTCTATGCACTTGTAATGAATAACCAAAAATGAAATTAAGGAAACAATTTCATTTACATGTAATAGCCTCCAAAAGAATAAAATATTTAGAAATAAATTGAACAAAAGTACAAAATGTTATCCTCTGAAAATTATAAGTCATTGTGAAGGAACGTTTAAATAAATGGAAAATCCCATGCTCATGGATCAAATTAGTTAATATTGTTATGATTCTAAGACTCCCCAAATTAATCTATATATTCAACAAAATCTATCAGAATCCTGTGTGGCTTCTTGGTAGAACTTGTCAAGCTGTTTCTAAAATTCATATGGAATTGCAAGGAACTTAGAATAACTGAAAGAATCTTGAAAAAGAAGAACATGGAGAACTCACAAATGTTTATAGCAGCATTATTCATAGTAGCCAAAATACAGAAACAATGCAAATGTCCATTAAATAATGAATGGATAAACAAAATGTGGTGTACCCATAAAATAGAAAATTAGTCTTCCATACAAAACAATGAAATACTGATACATACAACACAGCTGAACCTTGAAAACATTAAGTGAAAAAAATCAGTCCAAAAAGACCACATATTATATGATTCCATTTATACAAAATGTCAAGAATGGACAGATCTAAAAAGATAGAAAGTAGTTGCTTTGGGCTGGGGGCAATGGATGATAAAGATTTGATAGCTAAAAAGTACAGGTTTCTTTTGTTGCTGTTTTTTTTCTTTTTTCTTCTTTTTTAATTTTTGTTTTGGGATGGTAACATTCTAAAACTGGCTGTGGTGATGGTTGTGCATATCTGTAAATATACCACAAACCATTCAATTGTATGATTTAAATTAGTTAATTGTATGCTTTGTGAATCATTTCTCATTAAAGCTGTTATAAAAATAATTGATATGTATTTTATGTTCCCTTTGCCTAATGAAGTGTTAATGCTGGGAAATGTCCACAAAAGCAGGAATTATATTTCTCACTTCCCTTGCTTGGGGATAAGGGAGGACACCTGTCCTCAGAAAAAAGAATGTAAACAAAAATCATGTGTGTTACTCTTGAAATGGTTAATAAGGGGCCACACCCTCCCCATCATCTTTTTTGCTATTGCTAGCTAACTAAAGAGGACTCTGCCAACTAGAAAAGAATGGGCCACAACACAGAGGGAGCTATTTTTCTCAAAATCCCTTAGAAGGGCACCAGACCATAAGTACCTGCATGGACTGACATGTCTGAGAAATATATGTGCATTACATTAAGTTAAGAATTGCTTTGTTACCACCTCTAGGATTACCTTAATCAACATGGTACCCAATAAATGCTTATTGAATGAATGAATGCCCAAAAAGCACAATGCCATCAGTGCAGTGCTACTGTAGTCAGTAAACTATTGTTTACAAGTTTGTGAGAACTTAAGTAGTGTGTGCCCAAAAGGAAACCAAGAAACTTTTTCTTTTGTGGGGTAAGGGAAGTAGTGAACTAGAACATGTGCTTATTTATTATCATTGTTACTAGGAATAAATAGTTTATAGATCAGTATGAGTCTTGGATCACATTTAGAAAGTACTGCATTAAAAGACATTTTCCAAGTATTGAAAAAATCTAAAATTATTTTTAAAGCCACACAAACAGTGTTTGTAAAATCCATTCAACTTAATCTCCTAATTTGTATTCACATCTAAATTGTTTGTTATCTGATAAATTATAATTATTTATTAAATTTTATATATTTAAAATAGAAATCCATCTATTCATTTTTTCATTTATCCATCCATGATCCATCCATCTATCTATCTATCTATCCATCCATTCAAACTTAAAAGGAGAGAAAGGCTCAAAGAATTAAATATAGGCCAGAGAGTCATCAACTGTCTTATCTGAATAACACATACAAACCAACAACCTGCAAACATATTTACAGTGCTTCAGAAGGTACAAAGTGCTTTCCACATTTGTTGTGTATCCCCATTATAATCCCATGGGATGGTTAAAATGACTATTACTTTAATTTATAAATCAAAAAACTGAAGCCACCTAGGCAAAGTGAAATTAAGAGATAATACAGAAAATTATTGACAAGCTCAGGTATCAATGCCTGCTACTAAGAAAAGGAAAAACTTGGAGGGATGAATTATCCAGCTAATTCGCCTTCACATTCACACTTTGGACAATTTCTTCACTTTGTGAGTACTAACATAATCATGATACTACAGCATATAAGAGAAACAAAGGGCTGGGTTTACATAGCTCTTATGTAAAATTGTTATATATAAAATGTGATGGTTCCCATTATCCAGAATCTCTGCTTACAAAAATAATTTGAGTAGAGAGGCATTAGTTTTTAAGAGCATGCTATTCCTATGTGTTAAGCCATCTTATAACACAAGCAGGCTGACCAAGACTGGGAATTTGTTGCACCATTTCAATCCTTTGAAGTATTTTTTTCCCTCGTAAGTGTCTTTTGCCTATAAACTCAGGATCTGCTCAAGACTTGTGGCCAGGTTTCCAGGGTTAGCATCCCAAAGGTGAACCTACCCAGCAGTACCTGGGCCACCTGCACCACATACCTGCCAATGCTAGTCTCAATTTTTCAGAAAGTTATGCAATCTCTGTTGAAATTTTTAAAATACATGTTTTATGACTACAGGCCCACACCTCTACCCACTTCCATCCCTGGAATTCCAAAGACCTGGGAGGATCCATTCATTCAGATAAGCCTCAGAACACATTGATGGTCCTTGGAAACTGACCTGGACTCAGATGTGCCAAGGTCACCTAAGCCCCATGACTGCTCTCCAATTAGAAGTACTAGAAATTTCTCCAGGGCCTGTTCTCCATTTATTTTTTCAATGTAAATATTGGAAATAGAAGGAGGGAGTGTTTGATTTTATTCTTTCATTTACTCATTTATCATCCAACATGTACAAGGTACACTGAAGAATAAGGACATGATTTATGCCCTCTAGAAATTGCAACCCAATAAGAGATCTAACCTAGATACCAAATAACTATATACGAGGCAATCTATGTTATAGGCCCTGAAAGTAGACCAAATCAAATGTCTGAGGACAGAGAGGCAAAGAAAGTTTCTGACTAACGTGGCCAGAAAAGACTTTATCAAAGAAAGAGGGAGCTTTTAAACTGGATTTAAAGAAAAAGCAAGGTTTCATCGTTGACAGGTGAGGGACGTGACAGTCCATTTGGAGGAAATGACATGAGCCAGGGGAAAGAAAGGGAAAGATGAAGTTAAGAAATGAGGGGCTTTGGAAGTATCATTTGCTGGAACATGGGAAGTAGTGTAAGACAAGAAGCGTAAGTTGGGACCAAACAGTGAAAGGCCTTGAACAGGATAAGTTACCATGATTTTTACTCAGCATTTAATGGGACAGCCATTTTAAAAGTTTAAATATGGGAGCCATTTGAGCAATGCAATACTCCAAGAATGGAATATGTAGAATGGCCTTTAATTTGGAAAGGTTAAAGGTCTTGGTATGAATCAGGAACCTTTTACAATAGACTCAAATGAGCAACTGGGTTTAAAAAGAGGTAGCAGCCAAGAAATTTAAAAAGAAAAAAAAGAAATAACAAACAGAATTTAGTAGGGAAAGGGGAAAAAATGAAAAGATAACTCCAAGGTCTTGAGTCAGTGCCCGGAAAAATTTATGTTGTGGATTAAATGTTTGGACTCAAATTTATACAAAGATCTAGAGATTTTTTAAATTTATTTCAAAACTATGATGTTATCCATATTAAAAAAGAAAAAAATAATAATTTCACAGGATCACCCTGGATAGCTGGTTGTGCTCACCACATTCCTTCATAAGGCTCCTTTTTCCATGGCATTAGCCTGTTTCGGAATATGGACTAGGGTGTTGGAAAGGAAGGTGTAAAGTTCTTATGATCACTTGAATGGCAGCCTTCTTACCTTTCTAAAGATGCATGTGAACCATCTCAATCTACTCTCTGCTAGACAAGCAGACAAGTCCTTTGGTGGAAATGGCAGAGACACTCCTTTTGGAATATTACAGACCCATTGATCTGTCTGTTGGCATTCACTATGCCAGCAGTGGGGACACCCTTCAATCTATTCCTGACCACATAACCTGCTCTATCTAGAGGGGCCTCTAGATGGAGCAGGCCCTTCAGCACGTTCGGGGGAGCAGATGGAAAACATTCTATTTGCTCCATGTCGGGGCATTGATGGTGACATTCTGCATGAAGGAGCAGGTCTATGGGAAAGTCACTGGGACAGGACTCTACCTGTAATGGGAAGGGGCCAAGAGAAACAAAACTGGTATCACTTTCAGGAGAGGGAAATTTAACCTGACCACACAAATAATTAACCTAAAAGGCCACTTCATGGTCCCCCAGTGGACCCAGATGTTGCACTTCACTTTAGGTAAACGTTATTTTTAGAGACATAAGAATTCAGCATCCAAAATTTATCACCCATCTGAGTGGGAGACACAGAACACAGAACAGATTTATATGTTCAGGGGGTAGGAATGGGGTTTAAGCTCAATAAAGTCTTAACTGTGCTTTACTTTTTAATTTAACTTTCAAACATTTCTTTCCTGTTTTGTGACTGAGAATCTCGTACGTGTCACCCCTTCAGTGAAGTATCACAGGAAAGACATTTTTGTGGTGTTTAATGGAAATAATTTTTCTTGTGGTATTGCTCCAATACCCTGGGAAACTGGCTTTCAAAGATAAATTAGGCTAAAAGCCGTCTAGTGCTAATTTATTAAGCAGTCAATGGTTTAAAACAACTTTCCCTGTTTCAGCTCACTGGAGATCTGTTAGTGGCTCTTGAGAAAACAGCAAAGAGCCAAAGACTGATAAATTTCATAGATTATCCTGAAACAAAGTGATGGATCGTGCAGGGGGGTGGGGGGGCAGTTTCATAGGTGGGGAAAAGTAGTACCTACTTAACGTGTATATTGACAACATTCATACCATAGCACTCCACACTAGATCTCCTACAATAAGGGTTGAACACGCTAAAGAAACTTTCAAGTTCTGTTCCAGGAACAAATGCTTGTAACAGCTACCTCCTTATTTGTCCTATTAGAGTATACTGCAGATAGGAAAAGATCCATCTGTAAAGAAAAATATTGCTGATCTCCCTCAGGTGTTCTGAAGACTTCAGTTCACTTCCTCCAGAGACTCCCAGAACAGTGGTTGTTGGCCCAAGTTGCACACTGGAATCATCAGGGCGCTGCATGAAGTACTGATGCCTGGGTCCTACACCTAGTGCACAGGTGGTAAACACAAGGACCTAGGGCTGAATCCATCTTGTTTTATCCTGCTGGCCGCTTCTACCAGGCACCTTGCTTCTGCCTGGCTCACTTAACTGTTAAAGAGTTAAGGAGTTACATTTATCTAGTCCTAAAATTACATTCGGCCCTCTGAAGGGAACCACAAGGCTGATATGACCCCTAGTGAAAATGAGTTTGACACCCCTGCCTGAGAGGTTCTAATGACATTGGTCGGAGGTGTGGCCTAGGCATTTGGAGTTTTAAACAGTCCCAGGTGAGTCTAATACACAGTCAAGGTCAAGAACCACTATCATACAGAAGGTGTTATGAGATTCATATCTACTCATCACCTGGTGACTATAAGGTGACTCAACTGCTAATATGCGTCCCTTCTCTTGCCTGAAAATGTCGATCATGGTCACTGACCAGCGACACAGAGACAGTAGAAATAAAGTGGTAAAAACTATGTTTTGGGAGCTGTTCAACTTCAACTGCTACTCTGTGTAAGGTTGAATGATTGAGCCCATGGAGGAAAACAGAGCTAAGAAAAAACATGGAGAAGAAAGGAAATGACTTTCTCCTTAGTTCGAGCTGGAATTTTTTCAAAGACAATGTGTCACTGACCCTCTCCTGAAAGCTAGAGGAATGGCAGGGCAGAAAGCACTGCTGGCTTTTATGATATAAATAATTTTCATTTTGAAGAGACCCTTGCATTTGAAGATGCATGAGAGTTACTGCACCTCTCAGTAAACATGTAGCTTGGCAGTCCTCTCCCCGGAGATCTGGACTCCAGGGCTGGAGTGGGGCCCAGGAATCTGAACTTTTCAAGTTCTCCAGGGCACTATGATCAGGTGAGCTGCATCCCACTTTTGAGAAACACTGAGTCATCCCCACTCCAGGCACCCCCCTGGGTAACTGGTTCTTCTTCAATTAAGTCTTAATTGAAGGAAAAAGAGGGAATGCCTCTGGTAAAAGTCTGCAAAGTCATCCTGGAAAGACATTTGACATCTTTACTGATACAACCTCAGTCTTTTTGAACATACAGATGTCTCTTCATTTTCTCAAAGTACCTACAGAGAAGAACAAAGGAGAACCACGGCAAAGAGGTACAAACCATACCTATAAACTATAGCCACTATAGTTCTGGGGAATGACAGGGTCTTCTACAGTCAAAATGGTCTCATGTCTTAAAGAATCATAAACACTGATGAGGAAAGAACCAAAACCATCACAACAAGCAAATAAACTGTATTCAAGGAATTCTGGCACAGAAATGGATATGTTTCTTTATGTCTAGAAATCGCTCCCTTTTCATGATTGATGTGGAAAAGTAGCCCATATTTATGTTTATTTTTAAGATTGATAAGTTTTCATTTTTTCAGCTTTACCCATCTAGAATCAAAGATAATGGAAAAATAAAATAAAATGTTATCTCCAGTTTGGGATTTAAATGTAATCGTTTGAAAATTCGAACTTGCTCGATCTCTCTTTCCAGTTTAGTGTGTGCGTGTGCACTCATGTGTGTTATCAGAGTAGAGCTGTACATTTGCAAGATGCAGCTATAATTAATTATCTGACCAGATGGGATCACATAGTTTGTGGACCTAAAATTCACTCAGAATTCACAACTCAGCCTGTAAATGGGGCAACTTGGCTGGAGGTTGGGAGTGATGCTCTTCACTGCTTTGTGTTTTTCACTCAGAATTTCCCTGGTCCTCTAAAGCTCTCTGACCTTGGACATTGCTCCTGCGCTGTGCCCACATTCCATTGGCACAGGCATGGAATGGTATGCTTGGAATGTCTCCACCCTCCAAAATATTTTTGAATCAAGCTTATCCCTTTTCCCTGAAAAACCTCTGTTGTACAGCATTTGCTTCACTTTTATATTGTGCATATTTTAAAATGTGGACCAAGTCATGAAGACTCCAGGGCCTGGTCTATCATTAAATCCTATTAACCCCTGACATCAACAGAATTCCCACAGGAGGAGAGCAAACCTGGAGTCTTCTGCTCTTGGGGCACAAATGGTCTTTCTGTTCTTTCATTTACCTGCAGGCTCCTTCTCTAAATGCTCTTGAGTTTAGGATGAATTTAGAAATCAGCTGAGAAAGGTCTAACCTAAATACCACCAGATTTATCTAAAAATAATGACAATTAAAAATATATTTTTTATTCATTCTTTTTAGAGAGAAGGGCAGGGAGGGAGGAAGAAAGGGAGAGAAATATCAGTGTATGGTTGCCTCTCACCTGCCTCTAGCTATGGACTTGGATGGAGACCTGGCTTGCAATCTGGTTATGGGCCCTAACTGGGGAATTGAACCAGTGACCTTAGGGTTCACAGGCCAGCACCTATCTACTGAGTCACACCAGCCAGAGCAATAATGACAAGTTTTTTAAAGTTGCCTCTTCATTGGTTCTCTTTCCAAGCTCTAACTAACAATCTCAATAGAAGACTGAAATTTAAGGGAGACTTGAAGGGGAAATTGCCTTTTTTCCTAAGGAAATCTAGCATAAAGGCCCTTAGTGGGTTTTTTTACCCTAGTATCAATAATTAGCACTGATTGTAAAAATATTAACAGTATTTAAGGTGTCATTGTAATGTACCAGGTACTGAGCTAAGAAAGTCACAAACATTTTCTTGCTTAATTTCCATAACAATCATGGGCATGAGGCACCAGCATCCCTATTTCAGTCATAAGAAAAAAGTAGCATGTGGTATAGCCATGATTATTTTAATTGCTATAGTGAATTTATAAAAGAAAAATGACAGTGAAAGATTTTAAGTATCCTCAAGAAAACGTATTAAAATGAAAATTAGACTAGGCCAATGTGACTCAATTGTTGGAGCTTTGTTCCCTAAACCAAAAGGTCGCAAGTTTGATTCCCAGTCAGTACACACACCTAGGTTGCAGGTTTGGTCCCCATTTGGGGTGCAGGCAAGAGGCAACCAGTGGATATTTCTTTCTCACATTAATGTTTCTCTCCCTTTCTCTCTCTCTCTTCCTTCTCCTCTCTCTAAAAATCAATAAGCATGTCCTCGAGTATTAAAAAAATGGGAAAAAAAGAAAATTAAATAGGTTTTCTAACACAATGATGACAGCAATATATTTTGAGGTCAGTCAAGTGGGTAGAGAGGCTTTGGGGAAAAATTCCTTTTAAAATCTTGTTGGTATTTAAGTGACATTTTGGCAAAACACCATGGAAACATCTGGTCACATCCACTCAATCCTGATTTCTTTACTACATGTTCTTTTTTAATATATCACAGTTGTTAGATTTGTAACAAGTGATGAATGTCCTTGAGACTAAACAACAGTGTTCAGTATATGAAAAATGAACAATACATTTACAGCAGTAAAAAAAAAAAAAAAAAAAAGGAAAATTTAAATAAACACTTAATTGAGTACAAATAGCCTGAAAGTCATTTTGGTGGAAGTTTCCCAATCTGTGTGCTGATGTTATGTTCTAAATAAAATCGGTTAAAGCAAATGTACTCTTTGTCAGTTGTGACATAACTGATCAGATTTAGTTCATCTGGGGGATTATGCCTAAGGAAAGAATACTTGTTAGTTGGAAGGGAACTGTCCACTCATAATCTCAGAACAAATACATAACCACCAAAATGCCAGGAAGAATGGAGCTAGGCATTTGGATGTTGTACAATGGCTTCAAAGTAGACAACCAAAAGTAGGAAAACAACCACCAACCACAAGTGTTTGTGTATTGGTCAGTTAGCCAAGGTCCAAGGGCCTGATTCACTTCCTCTCTAACTCTAAAAAGATTTTTCCTTCTAGATAACACCCTGCATAATTGAATCTAATCCAACAAATGTACTTGTTTCAGGCTGTATTTTGCTCTTGCTATATTTTAGTTGTGTGCAATGGAAAGTCTTGCAAAGAATCTACAGGGAGGAAAAAATAATTAGATCATGGATCTCATGCAGGCAATTGATAATGCAGCTGAGAAAGAGAGGCTGTATATGCCATCTAGCCAATTATTTGGAAACACTTTTCACTTTTGTGCTTTGACTCCTGCTATATATAGATAAATAGATGCTATTCAGCAGAAGTGTTTTTGCACTGATATGGAATCCCCGAAGAAATTATCTTGGCTTTGATGTGATTCGGAGATTGTGTCATTCATCAACACAGTTTTAAAGAATGTTAGCAACCTTAGGATTGGTTCAACCTGGAAATAAACACAATGGTTCCTGGGAGAACAAACTATTTTCCACAGCAGATTTAACCATACATGTAATGGAATATATATACTCATTGTATTTAGTACTGCATTTGATTACATAAAAGCAGTTGAAATGAATATGAGTCAGACTTTTTCCTAACATAATAAATATATAACTTATCTCCTTCCATCTTCATTTTATTTTTCTCTTATTTTATAATTTTTTAAACATACAGAAAAATATGTATAATATTACAAACAACCTTTTATTCTTGGACCATTTAAGAGTTAAATTGTTGCATAATTTTTCATTACTCCTGAATAATTTAGAATATACTTCCTATAAATGAATGAAATGCAGGAAATTAATATTAATATATTACTATCATTTATTTCACAGTTTTAAAAATTGCCTCAACAGTGTGCTTTATAACAGTGGGTCTCAGAATCAATGGAAGGTCTCATTAAATTCATATTACTGGATCCCAACCCCAGGATTTCAGATTCGGTAAATTTGGCCTAGGTTCCAGACTTTTGTATTTCCAACCAAGTTCCCAAGTGGTGCTCAAGTTCTGGTTCTGAGATCACATTTTAAGAACTGCTTTGTAGCAAAAAAAAAAAAAAAAAAGTACATACAAGAAAAAAAGTACATACAAAAAAAGCAATACAAGATTATATAGGGTATTTAACTATCATGTGTGTTAGTCTTCTTTAACACAGAGACTACTTTCCAGTTGTCCTTGACTAACCCAATCTTTTTTTTTTTATTTTGCTATTACAGTTGTCCCAATTTTTCCCCCTTTGCCTCCCTCCACCCAGTACCCCATTCCCTCCAGCAATGCCCCCTTTAGTTCATGTCCATGAGTCATGCATATAAGTTCTTTGGCTTCTCTATTTCCTTTTTTCTTCTTAACATCCCCTTGTCTATTCTGTAACCACCAATGTGTACTTTTTCTTTTTTCCTTTCATATCCAGAAAATTCACCATTTAATTACTGCCTTCTGTCAGCTTCTCAAATCATATTAATACAAAGTCTTCTTTTCATTAGTCCAAAATGCCTACCTTAATTCATTTGTTTAAAGAATTGTTTAAGTAATATGAATTGCAATATTACCAAACACATACAAAAATACATTTACACCCATATATATTTTTACACACATTTAAAATACATAATGGATTTTGAAGAGTTAATACAAAAAATTTAAAATATGCCAATATGGCCCTGGTTGGTAGCACAGTGGATAAGGCGCAGGCCTGCGAACCCAAAGGTCGCAGGTTCGATTCCCCAGCCAGGGCACATAACCAGGTTGCAAACCAGGTCTCCAGTCAGGTCTGCGGCTGGAGGCAGGTGAAACACAACCATACATTGATGTCTTTCTCCCTTTCTGCCTCTCTCCCTTCCCCTCTTTCTAAAAATAATAAAATAAGTTCTTAAAAAAAAAAAAGTAAAATATGCCAATAGCTTACATAATTATTACATGTTAAATGATAGTGTTTTAGATATATTGTAGCCAATCTTGACATTTTGAAAAAATATAGACCAGTTATTCTATAGACTATGCCTCAATAAGGTTTTTATTCTCCATGTTTCTTCCTGATTAGATATAGCATATGATTTTTGGTAGGAATATATCACAACAATGTTCATCTTATTGCACCCTATTAGGTAGTAAATAATTTAAATTGTGTCTCATTAATGGTGTTATCAATTTTGATCACTTGATTAAGGTGATCCTTGTCAGAATTCTCCACTATAAGATTATTCTTCGCTCTCTTATAATTAAAATTACTTTATGGGGAAATACTTTGACACCAAATGAATATCATGTCTCTCGTTACATTTTTTTCCACTAGTTCTAGCATCCACTGATGTCTCTTGCCTGAATTACTATGACAGTTGCCACATAGTGTTTTTTCTAATTTTGTCACTTTTTCTCCATTATTAATTGCCATTCCTATGGAAGAATTTTCTCTTCTCCCTATGATGAATTTCATTATTCATCAGTATGGAATTGTAGATTACTGTTTTATTAAATGGGTTATAATCATTTTTTATTTTGTTGCTCAAATTGTCATAAGAATTGGTCAGTGGAAGTCCCCTCAAGCTGGCTTCTGTGTGCTTTCTGTATGTCCCAGAATTTTTTGAACATTCTTTATTTTCTGGTGTCAAAAATGTTCCAGGTTCCTCTTTTACTTCTGCCTAGATCAGGCATTAACCATTTACTCAAAAAGACTTGGTTGCCTTTTTTAAGATTTTATTTATTATTTTTAGAGAGAGGGAGAGAGGCAGAGAGGGATATAGACATCAATGTATGGTTGCCTTTCACTTGCCTCCAGCTATGGACCTGGCTGGAGACCTGGCTTGCAACCTGGTTATGTGCCCTGACTGGGACTTGAACCAGTGACCTTTGGGTTTGCAGGCCAGTGCCTTACGCACTGTGTCATCAGCCAGGGCCCTTGGTTGCTTTCTAAAGGAGAGTGTTACTTAAAAGACAAGATCTAGATCCAGGATGTATCCCTTATTATTGGGGTGTTGCTGGTCCCTTGTCCTCTCAGTATACAGAGCCAGAAAATACATGTATATGTAATATACACACATGCTTCTCTCTCTCTCATACATACTCTTTCACACACATGTATATTCTCTCTCACACACTCTCACATATATACATATACCTCACACATACATATACCTCAGAATTACATTTAAATTCAGTTCTGTGTTTATATGATTGAAATGTCCATGTGTTCACCTAAATTTGTATCTTTATATCTGTATTTAGCTCTATATATTGATAATGATGAACTCATGCTCATACCTCTGATTCCAGTCCAATACCATAGGATTCCATCTAGCTTTTCTCCTCTCTACAGTTGTTACTCCTTTCATAATTCTCAATGTTATTACTTATTTGATTAATCCCCTATATATAACAAATCTCCAATTCAACCAAGTCAATAAATTGCTGATTATTAAAAGACACCTAAATTTTCAGATTTTTGCACACCCAAAGAAAACCAAGACAGCATTTTGGGTGAGGGGCTTCTTAATCCTCTTACCACAATATCTCCCAGCAGTAATCTTATCCCTTATAATTTAAAAAATTAACTTAGCTATAATATCTACAAATTTGGTTCACTTAGTCTGTACTAACGCCAACTCTCTACAAGTTCAGGGACTAAAATGAATCTGAGAAACATATTTCTATGGCTATTTGAACAACAGTTTTTTTCCCTGCTCTTATAATTGGCTTAATGAAATTTCTCTGAATTCTAATATCCTCTCTCAGTTTGGGTTCTCTAAGAAACAGACATCAGGCAAAAAATAGACATGTAATAGATTTATTAGGAGAATTGCCTGAGAAATATAAACAGGGACTTCTAGTCAAGATGGCGGTGTAGGTAAGCATGGCTTGCCTCCTCTTGCAACGACATCAAAAATACAACTAAACTATAAACAACCATCACTCAGAACCATCAGAAATTGAGTTTAATAGAAGTCCAACAACTATGGAGTTAAAGAACCACACCCATCCAGACTAGTAGGAAGGCAAAGACATGGAATGAATTGGTTCCACACCCATTTGTGATGGATAAAAATTCAGGAAGGACATCTTGGGAATGAGGAGTCCCAGCCCAGTGGCCCAGTGCCAGGAAGATAAGTTTCCATAACTCCTGGCTACAAAAACTAGCAGGGATTGAGTCAGTGGAAGAAACTGCTGGAGTCACAAGTAGTTCCTCTTAAGGAAAGCACACAGAGACTACTTACTCAGACTCACTCCCTCTGAGCTCCAGCACTGGGGAGCAGCTTGAAACACACCAGTGACATACAGGGAGAAACTGAAGTGTCTGGCATGAAGGTGAGAGCTGCGGGACAGATTTTTCCCAGGCATAATGGTGGACTGAGGCCACTGTCCCTCTTTTGAACCCTCTCCCAACAGTGCCACAGAACCAGCAGGTGGGTGCCATATCTGAGACTCCATCACTTGGCTAACAATTTTTAGCCAAAGTGATGGCTAAATTTTTAGTTTGTCCTGCCCTGGAGATCTGAGGCTCCATCCCACCTAATTACAGGTCCACTGAAGCTATTAACAGTGGCTTTCCATCAGAATTGCTGATCTTGGATCATGCTTCATAACTTCCTAAATCCTCTCAAATAAGCAAGAGGCAGAATCAGTGAGCCCCCAACCTCTGTACCTCTTGCTAAGTGGCCTCAGGCCCAGCACTAGCAGCAGCCAGTCTAGATTCACAGCTTGGCTTGGCCTGGGAATCTCCAAGCCCAACACAAGAAGCAGCCATCTCAGCTTGCTTTATAGCTCAGACAGGATGACCCCAAGCAAAATACAGATGAGGGCTGAACTTGGCCTGCACCACCTGGTAAACCCCAGAGCCTTCATACCCAGTGGATAGCTACAGACTCCTACACAGCTGATTCTCTATGGAGGGTGTACATTGGTTGTCAGTGGTCACAGCGAGTCCTTGCAGCTGACTGGCTTGGGTAAATTCCTCCCATTAACCTGACAATGGCAAAAAAAAAAAAAAAAAAAAGGCTCACCTTCAAGAGGAGGGTGTATTCAGCCCCCACAAGGACACACTTTGAGTATTAAGCTTGGGTGACAGAGGAGGCTGTGCCACTGGACCCTATAGGACACCTACTATATTAGGCTACACTACCAAGAGAGGAAGTCATAGCAACTCTACCTAATAAATAGAAACAAATATAGGGAGGTTACCAAAATGGGGAGACAAAGAAGCATAGCCCAAATGAAAGAACTGATCAAAATTCTAGGTAAAGAACTACATGGCCCTGGCTGATGGCACAATGGATAAGGTGCTGGCCTGCTAACCCTAAGGTTGCTGGTACGATTCCCCAGTCAGGGCACATAACCAGGTTGCAAGCCAGGTCTCCAGCCAGGTCTCCAGCCAGGTCCATAGCTGGAGGCAGGTGAAAGGCAATCATATGTTTATGTTTCTCCCCCTCTCTACCTCTCTCCCTTGCCCTCTCTCTGAAAATAATAAATAAAATCTTTAAAAAAAAAAATACTAAACAAATGGAGATAAGCAATCTAGCAAATCCAGAGTCAAACACTGGTTATAAGGATGCTCATGGAACTTAGTGAGGGCTTCAACAGCATAGAAAATATCCAGTCAGTGACAAAGGATGCACTAACTAAAGTGAAGAACAATTCATAGAGAAACAACAGTAGAGTGGATGAAGGCAAAAATCAAACCAGTGATTTGGAACATAAGGAAGAAAAAACAACCAATCAGAACTACAAGAATAAAAAAAAAAAAATCCAAAACAATAAGGGGAGTATAAGCAGCCTCTGAGACAACTTCAAGGATACCAACATTCACATCATGGAGGGGCCAGAAGTAGAAGAGAGAGCCAGAAATTGAAAATGTATTTGAAAAACTAATGAAAGAAAACCTCCCTAACTTGGTAAAGGAAATAGACATGCAAGTCCAGAAAGTACAGAGAGTCCCAAACAGGATGGACGCAAAGAGGCTGACTCCAAAACACATCAAACTTAAAATGCCAACAGTTAGAGAAAAACAGTTAGTTACCTACAAAGGGGTTCCCATAAGACTGTCTGCTGATTTCTCTCAAGAAACTTTGAAGGCTAGAAGGGATTCACAAGAAATATTCAAAGTCATGAAAAGCAGGGACCTATAGCCAAGATTGCTCTGCCCAGCAAAGATGTCACTTAGACTTGAAGGACAGATAAAGAGCTTCCCAGAGAAGAAAAAAAAACTAAAGGAGTTTATCATCATCAAACCATTATTATATGAAATGTTAACGGGATTTATTTAAGAGAAAGGTTGCCAGATAGTAGGGATGTGTGGGGGAATAGGTGAAGAAGTGAGGGATTAAGAAGTACAAATTGGTAGTTACAGAATATCCATAGGGATGTCAAGTACAATATAGGAAATAGTGTAACCAAAGAACCTATATGCATGACCCATGGACATGAACGATGGTGTAGGGATTGCCTGAAAAGTAAGGTGTGCTGGGTGGAGAGGTGCAGAGAAGAAGAATTGGGACAACTATAATAGCATAATCAATAAAATAAAATGATAATAAAAAACAAGAAAGATAAAGGAAAAGGTAAGAAGAGGTAGACAGGGAAAATCATCAGACTATGACAATAAGCACATCTATGAAAGGAAAGAATGAAGGTGGGTTGGGTAGGAAAAGCCTTAAACTTCAACTTAGCTCTGAGAAATCTCAGCCAGGTCAATAAGTCCCAGAGCAATGATTGCCCATTAGAAAAGTCCCACCTTGAGCAAGAAGAGTCCAGCTCTAATACCCACAGCATGCTTGGCCATTGCCTAGAAATAGTTTGGCAACAGCATAAATTTTGCATGAGTGAAATAACAGATAGCAAAGGTGTGGCAGCTGGTGGCTGCTGGCTCACTTAAGGTCTCTCAGAGCAGGTTTTCTCTTGAAGGGAAGCCTGAGTGGGGCTCTTCCATGGTGGGCACATCACCTTTACTTTCCCTATGTTCTTTGCAATGACTGATCCCTCACAGCTGTAGTTAAAAGGGAGGGCTGACTCAGAACTCAGGCTTCCTCACTAAAAGGCCAGTGGTCTTTGTTTCTGTTTGTTTCTGTTGAGGGCCACATGAAGGGAGAAATAGTTTGTCCTGTTTTATCAGTAACTGCCATGAGAGCCATTTCTTTACTTTGGCAGCAGATGTTAGCACAGTTTATACATGCAGTACTTGACATTTATCAGTCACCTATGACTCAGCAGACAACAGACTCAAATATAATGTACCTTGTACATGGGCAAGAAGTAAAAAGAGTATAAACATTTCATGTTGGCAGGGAAATAAGGATGGATGTTTATGGGGGAATAAAAGAAGAAAAGGTCTGCAAGTGAATGTTGGCCATGCCTGTTTGTGCTAGAAATACCAATCACTATCTTCCAACTCTCAGCCCTAATGAAGAGATGAGTACATGAAGCTACATTTGCACCTGGTTTTTCTTATGTTCTTTCCCTACTAGATGATTGGCTTTCTCTCAAGAGTTGTGAACTAAAATTCACTGGGAAGCTGAATCAGAGAAGCATGGATAGCTGGGGATAATGCCCTGTAGATTGGTGGGCATAATGGGTATTAAGTTCATGCCATGTTCTAGCCAGGCTAGAGAGGGAACAGCTCTTACAGCCTTTTCTCCAAAAACTTTGGGTACAAATCCTAGCTCAGCCACTTATAAGCTTGCCTGGCAGATCTCAGTTTCCTCATCAGTAAAACACAGAGGCTAAGACTCACCTTTCGGGGCTATTACAAGAAGCAAAGTGATAGTGTGTATAAAGTGCCTAGTAACACAGGCATTTAATAAACACATGTTTTCCACTCTTAAGGTCCTAAGTCACCTCCTTCTCTATTAGTGGCTGCCTTCTGAGTTACCACCAGTTCAGCCTGAGGTATTTGGTTTTTATGTTATTTACTATAAATAGTTATAGTTATTTAGTATAAACAGAATAGTTAACATTATTCTATTGTATGTATATATAGCCAAATAGTACTGGTACTGGTGCCAGACCACATACTTATTCATTAAGTTAGTTTACAAATATTTGTGGAGCACCTACTATGTGCATACATTGGACCAGATGAAGCAGACAGATGAGAACCCTCCACTCATAGAGTATCTTATAATATGATCTCTGGGACCATTTCCATTTTACTATTCTACCCTGTGGTCCTCTTTGGAACACTCTTACTTGCCTCTATAGGCAAGCCTGATTGTAGCTTGGACCGTTTGGTCTCCTAAGGCTGAGATGACAAAAGGATCTGAAACAGGATGGTTTGAGAACTAGATCCTGAGTCCTAGACACCCTCTATAGTGTTGTAGGCCCATGGGTGCACTGCAGAGCCAGAACACAGCTTGAGGGCATTAGGATCATCTTGGAGAGAGTACACCAAAAGAGAAGAACAGAACAAGTTTTTCCTACTTTCCAAATCTACAATATTTTACCTTTGGAACTGCTTCCATATTGTCTTCTGGTTGTCTTTGTCCACCCATGTGTCTTTCCTAGAGGCAATGGGGAACTTCTGCTTCTTAATGAGGGGTCCCCAAGTGATCCCAAGATCTGAGTTTTCCAGCAGCAAACTAATGCAGAAGAGAACAGTTCTTCCTTGCTGAGTCATATTCATAGTGAGAGAAACCTCAAGGGTGAGGTGGAGTAGGTCTAAGGCCTGGAATACTGAAGTTCAATAGACACATCTCTAGAGCTGTAGGGAAGACAAATAGGGTCAGTGTCAGCTGTCTCCAAAGTCATCATCCTGACTGTAGATTCTGTTCCCAGTGAAGCTGGGCTTTCTGTCCCCTCCCTACAATCCAAAGGGTTCTATGATCATAGGACTCTAAGTTGTGTCAGAAACTTGACTCAAAAAACATCAGAATTATAATATTCACTACAGAGTTTTCTCTTACTCACAATAAAAGTGAATTTCTGTTTGATTAAACTAAACACCTGACAATCCACCTACAGTACCTGCTTTGAAAGTCCATTTAGGAGATATAAGATAGGACTCTAACAGCTGCTCTTTGCCACCAACATGAGACCCAGACTTTAATGTTGAGCTGTAAGTTCACAAGGGCTTTTATTTTGCAGATGAGCAGTTGATCTTCAAAAATTACTATTAATTCTAGAGTTTCAGGGTCACTTGATTATAATCTCCCTGGTACTATAACTAAGACAAACACAAGCAAAATTCAGATGGAATGACTTAGGGAGGCCTACAAAGAAAGGTTGAAAATTCAGGCAAAATCAATTGGGAGTTAAGAACTTTATACTAGCATTAAATAAGAGTTGGTTTAACTAACTCGATGAATATTTGGATTCCTTGTCATTGTGCAGTTTTGGGGGGATAAAATGCTTATCAATTGTCCCAACGTCACATCTAGAGATGCTGTGGCTCTTTCATGGCCTCTTCTAGGGTCTTCCTAGTTACAGCCTGGCTTGAAAACAAACAGGAGGCATCTCTTTGGTTCGCCCAACTTTGGTGTAACAATTTGTCACAAACTCATCATCAAACTGCCTATGGTCTCCCCTCACTGACACCAGACACACAAAAATGACAATAGCTTACAACTAGAAGACCCCTTGCCCATTCCTACCCTCCATTTTCTAATACAATTTTTCTCAGACTTTGTGCAAAGAGGAAACCAGACTAAAGCCATTATTAGAGAATCAATCAATAGATACTTCTTGGGGCCAGCAACACTGTGCTACCCCTATGCAAAATGAAAAAGGGTAATAAAGCAAGTCATGGGATGATTTAGAAACATCCTACCTCCTGCTCCCTGAGAGAAAATTTTCTATGCTTAAAGTATTTTAATGAAAATATTTAATGAAGTTAATAATTTGACTTACCCTGGTAAACATCTCCTCTATTGTTGTTTGCATGGGCAGACACTTACATGAGGATAAATCCAAACTGTTGCCTTAAACTCATGTGTTTCCATTTCCTTTGACCTCAGAGATCGTAGTTTATTCTAAAACAATGGTTCTCAAAGTGCAGTGCCATACAAGGAGCACCATATCGCCTAGGAATGTGTCTGAATTGCTAACCCTAGGAAGTCCCTTTCCCTGATATCTACTGGGAAACCCTCAGATGCAGCCAGGAATCTGTGGTTTATTCGGCCTTTGGACAAGCCATGTCAGATTGGACCAACCATCACCTACAATAATGTTTTTCTTTCAAAGTCAGCTAATATTTGGGCAAGGCCTACCTAATAGTTTTGTTCTTTAGCTTCTTTTTGTTGTTGTTGTTGTTTGCTTGCTTCTCTTCACAAAGGAAGGCTCTAAGTGAGCAAAAGTCAGTACTGTGGAGGACATGTGACTTTGGGGGGTTGTTGGGCCCTCCCAGTTTTCCCTTTGTTTCATCCTTTCTACTCCAGTGGGTAACAAGTATTTCTATTATTATCTGAGGAACTAACTTTAGATTTTTAACTTATTTTTCACTCTAATTCATTTGCAATGGATTTCCTGAAATATTATCTCCCTTTCTATTCATTAGATATACTGAGTCTGCTGGTTAGCTCACATTCGACTGAAAGTCTTCCTGTGAGAAAGTTACCTTTGTTTGAAATTCAGATTATTCATCATCTCTCCATCCATTTGGAGGTTCCAAGGCCACTGGAAGAGCTCTGGCTCGAGCCCAGCAGCAGGGTTCACACAGGTAAGTAATGCTGTTTCCTACAGCCACTTTTTTGTAAAGTGTGTATTTGTAACAATGCAACCAGTATCTCAAGTGGGTTTGTGTCACCCAAATTACAACACCAGAGACTGTAGAGGAATACTTCTTGCAAAGATCACTCTGAGGCTCTGTTTCAAAGGAGCAATTTAAAATAAGAAATTTTAAAAGCTGCTTTATTTTGAAGGGTTTTGGTTTTCAAAAGTTAAACATTATAAAGTTCTTCAAGAACCCTGTTGTTGAAAATATTTTCTCTCATTAAAAATGCAAAACCTTCTGGAGGAAATGATACTCTGAGCTTTGTAGCACAAATCAATGCCAAATGAAGGCCATAAACCATGTTTTGTTATGCATTTGGCACCGTCTCCAAATATCTTGAACAAACAACGTCACTGTGCTTCAGACCCACAGGCCCTTACTTCTCTGGAAATTTATGATTGTCCATTATAGGAAAGTAGAAATGCTGGGGATTAGCAAGTCTGGACTAGGGTGGTAGGAGAAACAAATTATGAAAAACAGAAACAATTTGAATATTACAGGCATTTGTTTTCCCAGACCGTTCTTGGGAAAGTCCTCCTTGCCATGCCTATGTGAAACTGATTTTGAGTTTTGATTATCAATCTCAGACTAAGGGAAGGGTACAGAGCTGGTCTAAGCAAAGGCAGCATTGAGTAAGAAAGGGAGGGGTGGGCAAGGGCTTCATACAAATCCGATTAATGGGAAAAATAAAGAATTCTAGGCACCAAATCCCATGCCATTGTCAGAAGGTACGTGACTTCACATTTCTAAATAAATACTAGTTTCCCCTTTTTGTGGGGAGAGGGGAATAGATGGTTTTGTAGGGAAAGACCATGACCTTGGGTTTCCAATCCAAATCCAACTTGGAATCAAAGGTAGAAAATGTTTAAAAACGGAAGCATCAAGTCCTGACTGGTGTGTCTCAGTTTGTTGAGCTCATCCTGCAAAATGAAAGGTCGCTGGTTCAATTTTCTATCAGGGCACATGCCTGGGTTGTGGGTTCAGTCCCTGGTCAGGGCATGTACAGGAGGCAACCAATCAATGTTTTTCTCTCACATTAATGTTTCTCTCCTGTCTCTTTCTTCCTACCTCTCTCTAAAACTTTATACAATATTTTTAAAATGTAATCATAAAGAAGGCAACATTCCACATCACCAAACCACGTCATTAAAAAAAAAAAAAAAAAAAAAAAATCTAGCAAGATTGATTTCTGACCTTTGCTCAAAGGAAACCTAATTTAAAGGTGAATATATTTGAGTAAATACCTTGGTAGTTGCCAATAATGGAACTGAATTATATAAAATGATTTGAGAGCATAATGGCACTATATTCACTTTCTCTTGCCTACAGTGCATGTGGCTACATCTCTTCCAGAAATGTGCAAGTTGAATGATGGCTCATATCTAGTTTGTCTGATTGCTGAATACCACTTTTCCCACCTGAATCTGACTTTGACCCTGAGCTGGGATGCTGGCAATCCCAGAGGTACCTCTAAGAATTGAATTGGCATGGCACCATCTATGTGTAGTGTTGTGCCCCTGTGTGCCTGGATATAGTTTTGAACTGGTTTGTCTTTCTTCTGAAAGAAAAATCTGTCTCTTATCTAATATTTTTGTCATTCAACTCTGCATCCAGAGAACTGTGAGATGTTCTCATTAGCGTGTTGCAGTCTGAAGGTCAGCCCCTTTAGTAAACCCCTGCCCCTGGCAAGTGGGCCCACACTTACAATTGCAATGACATTAATAATAAGAGTTATGAGTAAAAGTGAACATAAGTATTGGCCAAGGCTTATGGATTTCATTTGAGGCTTAGTGTGGCACTTTAATTTTTCATTCAACTTTCCTTTTAGGAATTACGTTGCTAAACATATCCAGGTTGTCTTTGGTGCTTAATATTATTACTTCTCTGTACTTACTGCTACTGATAATTAACAGAAGTAACTAGCCTCAACTTTAGAAGTTACTGAGACTTGAAAGAAGTAGGGCTTTTTTTTTCCGTTGCCAAGATTAAATATATAAATTTGGTTTATAAATTTGGTTTAAAAAGCTCTTTGCCTTCTGATAGCCCTGGGGAGTCAATCAGCACATTCTCTGATTTGTTGACTTGTTTTATACTTATTTATTCAGTCAGCTACTCAGTAAATATATAAGAAATACCTAATATCCAGAAATATTCTCAAGGAACTGCTTAAAATCAAGAACTACTTATAAAAATTTGTTAGAAAGACAATGTCTGTACTTACACAATGGAGCTCTTATTTATTAAAACTAAAAAGGCTTACTTGAGTTCTCAAACTTGGTCTTAACAGAGTCCATGAAAGTTATCATAAATCTGAAAGCAAATACTAGTGGTCTTTATGATACACTTTTGGATAAATATCCAAACTCTATTTTATATAGCTAGATTTTATAGATTGAGCCTTAAAATTATCATAGGTATGAGTAAAATTCTCTTTTCAAAGAAATTTTACTACATATGTTTTTCAATAAAGATAATCTTTTCAAATGACAAAAGCAAACATTGGTTAGGTGTTTCTGCTATTCTTGCAATGAATTCTCAGGAATATACACCAAAACCAATGTAGATATCACATATATTCACAATATTTAACTGAATCTATCAAATGTCCATTAGTAAGTACCAATAAAAGTTCTGTTGTGGTGTCTTTCACCTGGAAGTGTTTATAGCTTTCTGAAATTTATTGATTCAGACATTATTTTTAATAAATATATATTAAAGATATACTTTGGGCCAGGCATTGTACTAGGTCCTGAGGATATAATTCCAAACAATGTCAGAAAGCTGACTTTCTCTCAGCTTTAATAGGACTTGGAATTATGCTGGTTGTAGGCATAAGGTTTATTGTGTTTTGTTTTGTGTTTTTCAATTTTGCTCCAGGAACATAAACACAGATTAGTTTTCTTTTTAAAGAAGCAGAAAACCACCAATCAAATGACTCTGAAAGTCACCTGTAACTCTCTGGCTTAAATATTTTCAATTTTGGTTCTCCATACCTGGGACATGTACAGTATAGATTTATATAGGTTTTCGTGACGTTAGAGAGATGATCCATAGGAAGCAGTCCTTGCTTTTCAAACAAGAAAGCAAAACAAAAGAAAACAAAAACATAAAGCTAACAAAAAATGAATTTTTTCACATTCTTTTGTACTATAAAGGGCATCATCTTTGAAATTCAATCCTCCCTTACCCCCACCTCTCTCCACTCCCCATTATGTTCTCTTGATAAATCACCCCTCTGAATAGGTTTTTTTCTTTTTCCAATTGTCAAGAGCATTCCTGCTGTGTCTGGGCATCGACCTCCTCTTTGGAATTTGATTAATTTCATGCACTTGACCTAACTAAGAAGCCAGATTGTACTTTGAATGTACTTCAGTTGACAGAATTAAATAAAACCCTAACCAGAGAAGCATAGAGTCATGCTTCTCTACCATTAATGCCAAAGTTTCTCATTAGCTCAGATGAAAATTCAGATTTCGTATAAATAGGAATCAAAACAGAAAGTCCTAAGATGACAACGATAGAGGCCACAGTGCACATGAGAGGAAAGGCAAAAGAGTGGATTCATGCAGGGCGAGTCTGGGAAGGCCAGCAGATCTGTGCTGGCTCTGCAGAGAATTCCAAGGGGGAAGGGTTTAAGTCCTCCCCAGTCCTTAGTGCCACTTTGGAAATTGGCATCACTGCTCAGATCAGAGTATCTTTAAGGGAGGGGAATAGGGGGAATAAAGTTTATTTTATAACTAAAAATTAGAAATAGCTTTGCTATCATCTATTTCCCAAGTCACATATAAATTATTCAACCATGTATCCCACTCACTTTGCCAGGAGTTAACTTAGTTCCAACAACTAAGCATAAACACTGGTGGAGATTGAAAAAAATCCTTTCCTTTCATGAAAAATCAATTTAGTCTGCTGGCTTAATTGTCTGAAATTGCTGTGGCTCATCTCATTAAGGATGTTCAGCCACTAAGAACCCCCAAAGCAAGTCTCTTCAAGCTCAGTACCCACAGAAATGGAAGTGGGGCGAGGAGGACCCCAACACCCGTGACACCCTGCTCCCAGCTGGTGAGTTGAGCACACTACCTGGCAGTGCTGGTCCTCTTCTGCCCACAGGGGCATGTTTAGGAGCCTTAGATTCTGGACTAGCATTCCTTCCACAATTCTGGGGTCTGCACCACTTCACACTTCAAGGGGGTCTTGTTGTTGTTGCCACTTGCCTCTCACTTTCTACAGATAAACTAGCTCTTCACTGATGAATGGAAGTGAGCTTCCATTTCCTTCTGTATTATTCTCGTAAGAGATTTGGCAACAAAACTGGATTCTAGCTAATCCTTGGGTAGGCTGCCTGCTCATTGCACTGTGCCAGTGCCTCCAAATGAGCTAGAATGATAAATAGGTAGTCATTCCCCCTTTCAAATATTCAGCGTGACATGATACCATGGTGGACAGCAGAGACTCTGGCTCCCTGGCCAATGATGGAGATGTGTTCTGGGGATTTTGGAATGCTGGTTCCCTAGCCAAGGAGCACAGTAATTCAGGAATGTGGTGGCTGTTTTTAGTGGCTCATGCACTTAAGCATCAGGCCTGCCTGTCCCTGTATCAACTCTAAAACTGCTTTAACTGCCTAACTTGAAATTATAGAATTTCATGCATTTCTGCACGTGTCAGATTATATTGGGTTTCTTTTCCAGCCACGTGATAAAGTATTTCTTTAAAAACAAATTGCGTTCCCTCTGCTTGACTAGTGGTTGAACTTCAGAGATGAAAGCTGTATTCATTCATTCCCTTCCTTATTCAACAAAGCTTTATGGAACATCTTCTATGAGCTAAGTGCTCATAGTCAATCTCTTGAAAAATCTAGCAGTGAATCTCACAAAGGTTGCAAAATTCTTTCTATGGCCCAAACTGTTCTTGGTGGTGCAAACCTTGCCTCATTGTCTTGAGCAAAGGTGGAAAATGACAGCTTTAGCATCATTGTGGAGCAATTGTCTGTTTACTCATTATCATTGAGTTACCAGTTCCCATGGAGTTACCAACAAATTCTTGTCAGCGGTCTTCAAACTTTGTTGAGTGGAACTGTATGTAGTGGCCATGGGATTTTTTATAGGTATTTTTCAAAACTAGGGCTTCATTGTTTTTAAAAAATGCTAGTTTAAATAAAGTGAAACAGGCTTTTTTACTACAGCTTATCTTAGTGTGTTCAGTAGATTAATATTTTATAAATCTCCAATAGATGAGATGAATTAAACAATGTTTCCCAAGCTCATCTGACTACATGAAAACCTAACAACATCACATACTACATTAAGTCCCATGAAACAGAGTTTGGGAAATGCTGGTCTAACTCGGTTGTCATGATCCTTCATCTTTTTTTGGTCAGACACCCTTTTTGGAGCCAAACAAAAGCTATTGGGACTCCCCTCAGCAACAGTGAGAAATGAACATGCATGCATGCACACCAAAGATTGCACGTAACTTCAGGGGGTCCCAAAATATAGGAATGCATCCATAGATTTTCAAGTTTTTCTAGACCCATGGTCATAGACCCCATATCCTAATCTAAATTTCTAAATAATATTCTCATTATTTATACATCCCCAAGGGCCATAAACTAGAGGCACAAATCTTCCTTATTGCATTGTACATGTGAGTTTTATGCAGTTCTCGCTTAGTGCTGTCCTTTGGTGTGTACCACCCACCTCTGGGTGCCTTTGAGATATCTCTAAGGTTATCCTCCCTCTTTTGGACTCTGGCTTAATGTGAAGGTTCTTCCCATATCAGAAGTCCTATTTTATTTGATGGATGAAGAGTTAGTTGAAACTTGTTTCACATTATTTTTAGGATAATTTTCTAAAGAATGAAATGTGAGTATTGTTCTTATTCCACTATGCAAATCTTCAGAAAATTTCATTGTTTATGAGAACATGATCTTGGGGAGGGAGAAGACCATCCTCATTTTTGTGTGTGTTTTTGGTTTTTGTTTTTTACAAAAGTGTGCTTCATGACCCCAACCCTGGTACCACTAGGAAAATGAATTATTTGGGGACAGTGAACAAGTGAAAAGGCAAAGGGCAAATAGTTCAGATTAAATAAGTAACCTAAATTATTATGAAATAGCACAGATAAAAAGAATAAGTAATCTTTCTAAATGACTTCAGTCCTATAAAAAAGAAGGAAGAGTTTTACAATGGGTATTTGAAAGGCTGAACTCCAGTACATGCATGTGGAAGCCAGATCTATTACTCCTTGTGCGTCTGTCATTAATTTTATAATTGAAGTTTATGAATATCCCAGTTGAAAAACAAATGGTTTGTATCAATGGAAATGATTTAGTTTTTATTTTTATCAAAGTTAATACATGCTAATAATTCTTTTCCAGAGTAATAGCTGTTTGCACATTATAAGCATATGTCTCATTTTTTTCCTTATAAGGATATCCGATGGAAATTTTTTTTTCTCCTTAGCCCTCTTATAGTCAGCATATTTCCGTTCATAGAAGAAGAAAGTAGTCATTTGAAGTCTATGGAGAAATGGCTGTTTGACTAACAGATGTCTATGCTGGAGTAAGCAGGAAGTCGTACAGTTCCTTCCCAACACAAAGGCTCACTCATCATAAAAGAAAGGACCAAACAGCTTGGGAATACATAAGGCAATTTCTATTCCAACAAACATCTGTCCTAGGCCAGCCAAGAAGGTGGAACTTCAAAAATTCCTAGTACCTCATACTGAAATACATTTGTCTTTCTTTTACCCCTTGCCTGCCCTTTCAGCAACCATCCTAGACATTATTGAAAAATCAGCCAAAATATTGTTTTACTTGTTCCACCACCAATATTTTAATCTGGAATGTTTAACAGTCAGCCTCTAGCTGTAAGGAAGTAAGTTTACTCAGAAAGAGATGAGCTCTGTAAGCTGGAGGTAAATCTAAAAACCAATTTAATCTTACACAATGTTATATGCCAATTATACCGCAATAAACCTGCAAGGAAAAAACTAACAATAAAATAAAATCCAGGTTAGTCATTTATAAATATAAGGTATGCCGCTCACTGTTCTAGATACTGTGGATACAGAGTGTGCATGCTGGCATCCCTTATCAAAGAGATAAACAACTTGATTTTAGAGAGTGATAAAAAAAATCAGGATGATATGACTGAAGGCGGTAAAGATGGGGTGGAGGCTGACAAAGAGTGGGTGACATGTAGAAGTGATGTGTGAACAGAGGTAAGAATGCTAAGAAACAGTTGCCTCCTGCAGACCTAGAGCACAGTGTACCAGAAAGAAAGTACCAAAGACTGGGGTGGAAGCAAGCTTGGTCTGTTCAAACAACAGAAAGAATACCCAGTGGCTGGAGCACAATCAACAAGGGGGAAGGGAAAGGAGATGAGTCAAGAAGACCTAGTGTACATAACAATCCAAGCTTACCATCATAAAGGGAAAAGACAACTGGGGCCCCAAATACAGTCAAATGATACACCAAGCCCTGGCTGATGGCACAGTGGATAAGGCGCAGGCCTGCAAACCCAAAGGTTGTTGATTCGATTCCCCAGCCAGGGCACATAACCAGGTTGCAAGCCAGGTCCGTAGCTGGAGGCAGGTGGAAGGCAACCATACATGGATGTCTCTTTCCCTCTCTGCCTCTCTCCCTTCCTCTCTCTCTGGAAATAATAAATAAAATCTTTTTTTAAAAAATGATACGCCACACCATTAGCTGTGTGAACAAAGTAACTACCCTGAAGATGGTACAAGTTTCATTTTTACCACCTAGAAATATGCAAGCCTACAAGAGGGAGCTTCTAAGTAAATGTTCCAGAAAGGGATTTCTTCAGAATAAAGTACAAACTAGAGCAGTCTACATCAGCGGGCACAGACTTCCTCTCCTGGTGTTTTCCTCCATTGCTTTTCTCAGGTAGCAAATGCCCACTCATTCATCACCTTCTCTGCACCTGGAATCTGGGTGTTTCATATCACCAGAGTGATAAGGAGAACCAAGCTCTGGCCTTGAAGGATTGTTCTGGAAGTCTGCCAGACCACTGGATCATTTCCCAGCATTCTGCAGAATGATCACATTGTTTCCAGGCACAGCCAACACGGATTACTATCAGACAGCCAGTTCACCCTGGATGAATTAATGAATTCTGACACCACACTTCAGGTTACTGTCTTTTGCTAACTATTTTGTAGCCTCTGAAAAATTGAAATGAGATAAAATCTGGCATTCCCCTCCTCTATATTAAGCCAGGCTCTCTACTCTAGGTGGCAATTGCCAGAGGGGAGGAAAAGGACCAAGTGAGTAAAGAATGAAGATGAGATTTTCACCAAGGAAATATCTATTATTTCAAATGCACATTTATGTTTTTATATAAACATAAGTAAAGGCAGGAAATCTATACAATGTAGATTTAATAGTCTAGAAATAGTTCAATGGTCTAGTTCAAATATATATTTATATAATCTTTATATAAACATGTAAAATTGTATTACATAATTTTATATAAATATACCTCAATAAACCTGGCTCAATTATATAATTGTATATTTAAGCCCTGGCTGGTGTGGCTCACCAGTGGATTGGCACCAGCCTGCAAACCCAAAGGTTGCTGGTTCGATTCCCCAGGCAGGGTACATAACCAGGTTGCAAGCCAGGTCTCCAGTCAGGTCCTTAGCTGGAGGCAGGTGGAAAGCAACCATACATTGATGCTTCTCTCCCTTTCTTCCTCCCTCCCTGCCCTTCTCTCTGAAAATAATAAATAAAATCTTTTTTAATTGTATAATTTATATAAATTTATCTGTACAATTGTATATTTTCATGTATATATATAAAATCTTCCTACAAAATAAACTTATGCAATGAAACAGACCTGAAAGTGTGTTTTTCCAGAGTCAGTGTATAAAAGTCCAATTTTCTTTATCCACCTAGTAAGGTGATGGTTTTCTTAACTCCTTATTTTTACATTTTATTACATATCTATAAATCAGACTCATTTCTACTCTTAAACAAAATATAAAGCTCTCTTCAAACTGCTGCTGCATTTCTATTCCATTGTTTGTATCTGTGTTACTCATTTTGGGTAAATAGCATTTAGAGAGTAGTAACCAAATCTGTTCAACATAAATACATTAATGAATACCTTCAGTCATTACTTTAATTGTTTGCACACTGATGACCCCTTTTGTATACTGAAGTAGCCCAAAATATTATTCTGACATTTTGTTTATTCAAGATAAAGAAACCAAGCTGATTACCTTTGAGATGAGCTTAATGCTTATATATCACTCTAATTACTTACTCTTTTCTTAATTGATAAGTATTATTTAAGAATGGAATAATTAAAGCCCAGAAAATAAATTTCCCTAGGCTGGCTAATAGTACACACAAACCTGTAAGAATCCAAGTTTTATGATTTTCCAATTCACTCTTTGCTGTTAAATTTGCTGTTTTTCCAAAAAGGAAGCAAAAAAATAGTAGGCTCTAACCCAATTGCTATGATTTGACTGTTGCTTTAGATCTTTCATTAACTCATGAGCTTCTATTTTAAAAATATTCTTAACTGTATGAGTGGTATACCAGTCAGGTAGAGATGTGGCTGATGAGTTACAAAACTGGGATTAGCACTACCTGCATACTAGCCACTAGAAAGACAAACCTGCTGGCTTACAGTCTTCATGACTGTCAGGTTTTGATTGACCAATTACCTAAAACTGTATATCAGTCCGGAATAGCTAACTAGCTATTGAAGGATTCTAACCAACAACTGTAGTGTTTCTTGACGTAATTAAGTTCATAACTAATTGATCCCTCATTATCTTTTAAGCAAATAGAAGAAATTCCCAGTTATTAAGTTTCCTTGCAGAAGTTTACTCTCTTAATACCCTGAAACAAAAACAAAGTTTCCTTAATACTTGTAATAAGTTGTATGTCAAAATCATTTTAAAAAATAGGAGCCACTTTAGATTTTTGTTCTGAAAAAATGTGCAATTAGTAGTAATTAATCTGACTAGAGAAAAGTTAAAAATAATAATAAGAACAACAACAACAATAAAAACAGTGCTGGCCATGAGTAGAACTACCACACAGCAGTGTGTGTGGGAAAACATAACCCATGTACATTATGATTTCAGCTAACTCACATCTGTAAATCTAGAGAACTATTTGCCACGTGTCTTTTGAACTGAGAAAGCAAAAGATAACTGGCTGCCATATGCTTTTTACAAAGAAATTGTAAACAGGTTACTCAGAATGGACCACATATATAGGATCTACACATGAACGTCCCAGGAATAGATTTGGCCCAAAGTCTCCTTTAGCTAAAAAACTTCAGGCATCACAGCACTCCCACATGTCTACTATATAATGAAACAGATGACAGCCTTCACCCTGAAGGTTGTTTTGTACTAAGAATGAGATTGGGCAATAGACAGCTCAGGCAACTGACCAGAGTTCTGGTTCCCTCTGGTCCCTTATTCAGATATATAGGTACAAAAAAGGTGTGTCCTGATGTTCTTTGAAAATCATAAAGGACTAAAGAGCTCTAGATTATGTGTATCACTCTTCTTGTCACAACATATGCAAACATACACACACATACATACAAATAGACACACATGCCCAGAGAAGTCAAGAAATTTCTCGCCAAGGTTGGAACCTTTGTTATGAATAACCAAGTGGTAGTTCCTTTACTGAGAGAAGTTTTCTTTCCTCTCCTCTGTCTGAGGCTTACTAAGATGGACATTAAAAGTACGTACTGCTTTGGGGAGAGAGCTCTGACTGAGGAGCCAGAATAAGAAAGAGAACGTGGAGAGAGACTATTTTCAGCCTGTTCTGCCTCCAAGTTTAAGGGGGAGAAGGTGAAGAGAATTCTTGAGGTTTCTACTTTGTTTACCTTAGCTCAGTAGGGTAGAAAACCAAAGAAGGATTTAGGCAAAAGCTTTAGCTAAGAATAAATTGCACCCGTTCGATCAAACTGACCTGTGTCCTATCATCCTGAAAACTGCAGGCAGGGTCTCAGTAAGGAATTGAGAGGAACTGAGGACAGAGTAAACAGTGTTGCAGTGAATGCATGCATCCACCCAGCTAGTCATCCAGTTATCCAATTTAATTGAGGTCCTGCTAGATGTACCGTATTGTTTTAAGAAGAGAGAAAGATGGTTTGGACAAGAATTTTGCCATCAATTATAGAAGTAATTATGGAGAATTACTAACTATAATACAAAAATAATAATGATAAAAATCAAAGAGAAAGCTACAAATAAAATACTAGGGGAGTTCTTAAAAAGTAGGGATGGCTTCCACTATGAGAATGGGCAATGATTGAAGATGTCCTATGGATAGAAGACCACATTTGAACAAACCTTGAAGTAAGCAGACATGGTGGTTTTAAAAAATACACACTCAGTTTGATTTGGGTCATAGAGCTATGAAGGAGGGGAAGGGAAGGTACAGCTGGAAAAGTATGTTAATTCACGCAGCACCTTCAATAATTAGCATGCCCAGGACATTGTTCTTGGGAAAAGATAAACATCACCCACCCCCATTACCAACACTACACCTATCCCTTAATGACAATGAACCTGGCTTTGTGAGAATAACAAACATGTAAATAAATTATCTATTCTACCATAAATTTTTTTTTAATATTTTATTTATTATTTTTAGAGAGTAGGGTAGGGAGAGAAGCAGAGAGAGACAGAGACAGAAATCAATGTATGGTTGCCTTTTTCACCTGCCTCCAGCTATGGACCTGGCTGGAGACCTGGCTTGTAACCTCATTATGTGCCCTGGCTGGGGAATCAAACTGCAACTTTTGGGTTCGAAGGCTGGCACCTTATCCACTGAGCCACCAGCCAGGGCTCTACCATAACATTTAGGAAGGATGGATGGAGAAGAGAACAAATAACAGCACTCATCACTGAGCACAAGGGTGCGCTCTGATTCCCCAGTAGGCTAGCCCTGGGCACTCACAGGGACTCCAGTACTATCTGCAGTAACCCATACACATTTTTAAAGTATGCAAATAATACCTGAAACTTAAATGTCTATTGCCATAGAATGGAATTAATTTCAATCTATGTAAAATTATTGCATTAATTTCCAAGCCTCTATTTAAGAAAAATAATCTACATTCTTAAAGAAATGTTTTGACAATGTGAGTGATACACCAATTGTGTAAAAGGTGTTTGATGAGTTAGGAACAGCCATTAGCACTATGAGAATATCAGTTATTAGAAAAACTAAACCTCTAGCTTTGAGTCTTCAAGATTTTTGATTAACCAACAGCCTAGATATTAGTTTGGGAATAGCTAACTTGCTGTTGAAGGCTTCTAACTAGCAATTGGTAATGTTTAGGACACATGGGAACTGGAATAGTCATCTCAGCCCCTACATTCAAAAGATTCCCATGTTGCTCAAGGTCTTGGTTGGATAATTATTTAAAAATGTAGAAGGAGAAGTAGGAAGAGGCAGCTCCTAGTTGGTGCTAAGATGTTCGGACCCCACCCCCACCCCAACGTTGCTCCTTAGCCCTTCACTAAGACCTTTAGGCTAATAGGATTATTAGCCTGTCCCAACTCACTAGAATTTAATTCTTTCAGACTTCATCTTTTTAAAATGCCCCCATTGCTTCTCTGCCCCTCATTTCAATGTGACAACTATTGGGGCGGGGGTGGGGGGGGACTAATCTCTAAAGTATGTTTTAACTTGGTCTTATCCCCTAGAGACAGCCTACCTTCTGCTCAAAATGAGCACAGTATATACTTCCTCCAGTCCAGGTTGTTCTGTCTGCCAGGGACCCAAGCTCATTTTGAATGATTTTGTCCTTTAGTGTAAACTTAGAGTCCTGTTCATCACTCATTAGCTCCTGCATACCCCACCATCTCACTCATGATACGCTTATGGAAACCCCTCCCTTACTGGTATTTACACAAGGGTAATCCACACCCAGTGAGTACTGGTGTCTTCTCAAAACAAGGTAATCTTATCTGGTCATTTGAGCTCCAGTGAGCAGCAAATCAAACTCACTTTTCATTTATATACTAAGTAATGATTCATTAATAACTAGTGTTTATGGTCATGCGGGAAAATGGTTTAATATCAACATGTATTTCATCCTTTTATATTATCATGACAGAGAGAGAGGGAGGGAGGGAGGGAGGGAGGCAGGCTGAGACAGTATCAAGCACATGGTACATAGGCACTGAGAAAATGTGGGATAAATAACTTTTTCATCTTTTCTTTAAAATACTTATTGCTTTGGTCACATGGAAGGAAATATTTCACATTAAGCACTACAGGTTCAGAAACTCACCCTAGGTTCCTATAGCATGGAGAGAAGTAGGGAAAGGGAAACTAAAATAAACTGGTTTGGTATAATTTAGTAATATGTTCTCTGGGTAGACCTAGCCTCTTCATGGCACAAAGGTGATAAGGAGAATATTGTCTTGCAAGCAGAGTACATCAGGCAGCAAAGCTCTCAGACATATAAAAATGTGATCAACTATCTGTCACTTCAGTATGCTTTATAGCATTAAACCATAGCTATCAGGATCTTTTCCATAAAAGCACAGGAAGGGAGTGTGGCAGACTGCAATTTGGTGCCTCTGATGACCACAGCTTTCAGAGTTTATGTCCCTGTATCAATTTATCTCATACTGACTATAGGCTGGGCCATGTGACGAGTTTTAGCAAAGCATGATTAGTCACTGCACATTGAGACTTGTCCTCACAGGATACAGCTCAGAACCCAGCCACCACGCTGTAAGTAAACCTAGGAGCCATGTAGAGAGGCCCTGGGGGAAGAGACTTGGGAATGCTGGTTTACAGCCCTAGTTGAGCTCCCACCTAGGAAGCAGTATGAACTGCCAGCCATGGGAGTAAGGCCATTTTGGACCTTTCACCTGTTCTAGTGTCCCTGCTGGCAACCAGTAAAGCAGAATTGCCTGACAGCCCATCGGCTCATGAAAAATTATGCTCCATGATTGTAAACCACTGAGGTTTTTAATGTAGCAATGGACAACCAAAACAAACAGAGAGTGAAAGCAAAATCCACACTTTATTATACTCAAAACCAACATGGTATAGTTTTGACTCTGGGTACCCCAAGACCTGATGTTGTGGTCCAGTGGTTTTCAACCTGGCTGCACCCAGAACCATTTTCAGAGACTATTCAAAGTGAGCCTAATGGGGTCCCCCACAGAAATTCTGATTCCAGGAGAATCGGTACAATGAGGCAACTTCTGTGTAAAAGCTCCACTTGTGTCCACAATGTTAGAACTGCCAGAAGGGTCTGTACTGATATGGCCAGTTATGTTAAAGTGGACAATACCACATATGACCTCTCCTCCACCATCAACACAGACAGTGGCATCTCATTGAGACTCTAGTGTAATTGGTCTATTTAATGGGGTGACACTATGCTCAGGGAATCTACAAGAAAAATGAAGCATAGTTAGAATGTGTCTCCAAAACTTTGTTGGGAATAAAAGTGTCCACGTTGTACACTTCAATCACAAAAATGTTTGTAAGGTCAAGCTGAGCACATACATAAACCTCAAAGAAGGAATTGATGGGAGAGGCTCCCTAACAGAAACAGAGGGGGAAAGGAAGCAAGGCCACATGAAGTGTGTCATTGCAACAACTGCTCCTTCTGTCCACCCAGCTTCATCATGGCTGGAGGAAAGGGAGAGGTTGTGCAATTGTATACATAAATCCAGAGTGAGGATGAGGCCGGTCAGAGGAAGGGGCGGGGCTGGCCCATTTTCCTCATCTGTTCAACATAAGCCTGTGAGGAAACAGGCTGACTCTTTTAATAATAGCAATGAAAGACAAACATCAGGGGAACAGGCATTGAGGCTATGAGGTCCAGCTGGTCCCTCTAAGTGGGAGATTCTCCCCCCATTGCCAACCTTGCAGAACCTGGACATGTGCTTATTAAGAAAAGAGAAAGATTTTTGTTTTTTGTTATGTTTTGCTTTGTTTTTTGCTTTATGTATGATTGCAGCATTAGGAATGAACAAGATATCTGCAGGGAGAAGGTGAATTTCAGGCATCAGGACTCCCTACAAACATGAAGACCTTCCCTCAATGACAATTTTTGAGAATCTGCAGTTGACTTTATTAAGAGAAAGAGTTTCTTTAAAGATAAAATAGATTAATATGTCTGAAAACATGGGAAAGAGTAAAAGGATATTTTATTTCTTTTCCTGCTTGGACATGTGTTATTCAAAGCTCTCTTTGCTGCAAGTAAATGAGAACTATTTAAACTACCTTAACCATAAAGGGAGAGTTTAGTGACTCATTAAAACAAAAGTCTAAAGCTATTCTGGCCTCAACCATGGCTGGGTCCAGGTGCTCAATTTGTCATGAATCTACCTCTCTGAGAGGGTCCCTCTTTATAGCAGCATGATGGAAGCCAGGGGTGCCAGGCCATTTTTCTATCCTCTCTCAACAACTCTCTATAGAAAAGCTGTCTTTTTTACAAAACCATTTTAAAGTAATGAGTCTCACCCTGGCTGGTGGCTCAGTGGATAGCCAAAGGTTGCTGGTTCGATTCCCAGCCAGGGCACATAACCAGGTTGCAAGCCAGGTCTCCAGCCAGGTCCATGGCTGGAGGCAAGTGAAAGGTAACCATACATTGATGTTTCTCTCCCTCTCTGCTGCACTCTGGAAATAATAAATAAAATTTAAAAAAAAGAAAGAAAGAAAGAAATGAGTCTCCTTGACTCTGATTGGGTCCCATGTCCACCCCTGAGCCAGTTACTGTGGCTGGCAGAATATCATCTCCTGGGCGGCCAACTCTGGAGCATGGAGTGGCATCAGTTCCACAAAAATGATATGGTCTGACAGTACAAGAGAGGCAGCTTCCCATGAAAAGTCAGCGTTTTTGTTTTTAAACCAGAAAAACAGTGAATAGAGATGCTGTCCAGGTAAATCTTCTCTTTGGCTTAGAGCAGGCAGTTGGGCCTCCAAAGAAGAATTTTCATTACTGAAGAGGCAGTTCTGTGTGTTCAAGTAGTGACCAAGCAGGCCCCACACCCCTGATGGGGCCCATGGAGACCAGCTCTGGATCTTCCATGGTAAACCATTCTTGATCCTTCCCCAGAACCCATGAGTCATCTTGAAGTTGAATGCAGTCATCTAAGCTCAATCAACCTCATCCTCAAAGGCCAAGAACAGAGCAGCTGAACTATAATTTCTTTTTTCTAATGAAATCAGTCAGTCAAAACTTGAAGATTCTTGGCCTCAGCTCTCCTGCTGGCTTGTTGCTATGTGACTGGAAAGTTAAACAACTGTTAAATCCTTCAGCTTTCTCTCAAGTAAAATTCAAGAGTCTACAAAAAAACATTCTGTTGAAATGAAAACATTTCAAATATACTGTCATCACTCTTATAAGTTTCTCACTTCCCACCTGGACCAAGTAACAATGTGTGACAGAGGAGTGAAAAAGAAGAATGCCAATTTTATAGAATTTACCACCTCATACTCTTTTCAGGTCTGTGAAAAATGTTTAACGGGTGAGTAATTTTTATAATTCTCTACAAATCTGCTCTACATCAAAGATTGTTTTTTGGGAGGTGTTGCCCAGATACAGAACAGAATACTTAAACTAGGATAGTTTGATTGATCTTCACCATTCTTGGTATAATAAAGTATTGGGGGATATAAAGAATAAAAGTCTCCAAATTCCTGGTTGGGTGTTCAAGATATTTCAACAAGTATCTTGTTGGTCTCACATGGTGTCTTTTAAAAAATATTTTATTGTTTATGATATTACACCTCTCCTAATTTCTCCCCCTTTGTCCCTCTCCACCATGCACCTCACCCCACTCCCTCAGACAATTCCCACACCATTGTCCATGTCCATGGGTCATGCATTTATGTCCTTTGGCTACTCTATTACCTATGCTATACTTAAATTCCTGTGAATAGTCTGTAACTACCAATTTGCACTTCTTAATCCTTTTTAATTTTTTCTCCCATGCCCCAAACACCCCTATCTGGCAACTATCTAAACATTCTCTGTATGTATAATTCTTTTTCTGTTCTGCTTGTTCATTTTTTTGTTTTGTTTTGTTTTTTGTTTTTAGATTTAATTGTTAATAGATATGCATTTATTGCATTTTATTTTTCATAATTTTGGTCTTCTTAAAGAAAGCCCTTTAACATTTCACGTAATACTAAGTTGGTAGTAATAAACTCCTTTAACTTTTTCTTGTCTAGGAAGCTCTTTACCTGACCTTCAATTCTAAATGATAGCTTAGCTGAGTAACCTTCATTATAGGTCCTTGCTTTTCATCACTTTTAATATTTCTCACCAATCCCCTCTAGCCTCTAAAATTTCCTTTGAGAAATCAGCTGACAGTATTATGGAGGCTCCCTTATAGGTAGCTAACTGCTTTTCACCTGCTACTTTAAAGAGTCTTTCTTTGTATTTCATGTTTGGCATTTTAATTACGATGTGTCTTGGTGTGAGCCTCTTTGGGTTCATCTTGCTTAGGTCTCTCTGTACTTCCTGGACTTATATGTAAATTCCCTTCATCAAGTTAGGAATGCTTTCTCACATTTTTTCAAATAGGTTTCCAATTTCTTGCTCTTTCTCTTCTCCTTCTGGTATACCCATGATGAGAATATAGATATGCTTAAAGTTGTTCCAGAGGCTCCTTACATTAGCCTCATTTTGGAAGGGATTCTTTTTTCTTCTTATTCCTCTGATTGGTTGTTTTTGCTTCTTGTGTTCCAAATCACAGATTTGATTCTCAGCTTCATACAATCTACTGTTGAATTTCTATAAATTGATCTTCATCTCAGCTCATGTATCCTTCATTTATGACTGGATCTTTTGTCTATGCTATTGAGGCCCTCACTAACTTTCTTGAGCATCCTCAATACTAGTGTTTTGAACTCTGCATCCAGTAGATTGCTTTTCTCCATTCTGTTTAAATTTTTTTTTCTGGAGTCTTGAGCTGTTACTCCATTTGGGCCGTGTTTCTTTGTCTTCTCATTTTGACAGCTCCCCTGTGTTTGTTTTTATGTATTAGGTAGAGCTGCTATGTCTCCCAGGCTTGATAGAGTGGTCTAATGTAGTAGGTGTTCTGTTCTGTAGGGTCCAGTGGCACAGCCTCCCCTATTACCCAAGCTGGGTACTCAAGATGTACCCACCATGTGGCTATATACACCCTTCCCTTTTTGTTGATCTTTAGTAGCTGTTGGCACATCTAAGGTGAACCACCTTAGATGTTCTGTGTTCTGTGCAGAGTCATACAGTATAAGCTATAAGGTTAATATGAAAATGGCTGCTACTTGTGTGGGGCATGGAGGACCCCAGAAGAGGCCATGCTGTGAACCATGGCCAGATTGTGGTAGTGCAGGGTCCAGGGCAACTTAACAAGCAGTATAGGGCTTGATGAAGCCAGATGCATTTTTTTTTTTTTTTTGAGAGAGATTTTAGGAAAATCTGAAATATGAGCCAAGATAGGCCAGTTGTATGGCAAAGATACTGAAAACAGCTTTGATGGGCCTGAAAGTTGGGTGTGGCAGGGCCTTAGGGAATCACCAGGGTGGGGCAAACAGTGTGAGCCAGATTGATGGAGTCTCAGATGCAGCACCCACCTCCCGGATCTGTGGCTCTGTGAGGGGGAAAGATCAGAAAAGAAACAATGGCTTCTGCCAGCACATCTGTCTGAGAGAAAGCTGTCCCCCCAACCCCAGCTCTCACCCAGACACCGAACACTTCAGTTCCTCCCTGAGTGCCTCCAGTGCCTTTCAATCTGCTGCTCCCAATGTTAGAGCTCAGAGGTAATGAGACTGTGTGCAAGTCCTTTAAGAGGAACAGTCTGACACTCCAGCAATTTCTGTCTTCCATAGCCTCAGTCCCTGCTGGCTTTTACAGCCAGAAGTTGTGGAGACTTACTTATCTTCCTGGCACTAGAACCCTGGGCTGGGGACCTGGGGTGGATTTGGGACCCCTTGCTATCACATGTGGGTAAAGGACCAGTCTGTTCTGCATCTCTGCCCCTCTTACCAGTCTCAACTTAGTCTCTTCTTTAATTCTGTAATTGTTGGACTTCCATTCAGCTCAATTTCTGATGATTCTGAATGATAGTTGTTCTATAGTTCTATAGTTGTCATTTTGAAGTGCTTGTGCAAGGAGATAAGCTGTTTACCTATGCCTCCACCTTGACCAGTCTCATAATGTCTTAATGTACATACTGTATTTGAAGAAGAAGCCAGTCCCTTCTTCATTCTTCTCTTTCTATCCTTAGCCTCCATCTTGATCCAGCTCCCATTCTCAATCTGAACCCAACCAGATAACTATACATTATATTATCACTTGTGAGTATTGTCTCAAATGCATAAGCATGAAAGAATGTGTGGATGGGGAAGAATAAAAAGGAGCAGTGAGAAACATACTCTGCCTACCTGTTCATAATCCCCTGGCTTTCAAACTGGATAGAATTGGAGAGACAACAGCAGTGAACAAAAAGAACAAAGGAAGATGCATACTTTCATGTTCAGAAAAGAATGAACTCTCTTAATCCTATATCATTGGTGAGATACCCTAAAAATTCTGTAGTGTAGTGGTTTTTAAATTATTATTCTATATCCCTTTTATCCCACATGAAGAGATTATTTTCATATCTGCACACTAAATTCGTGCCTACCCTATCATTTCCCATCATTCCTGTCCTCTCCTCCCAGCCAACATTATGCCAGATAGAACTAGGAACCCAAGGATCAAAAAACAAAGTTTCTATCATCCTGGAAAGCCTAATGAGCTATGAGCTAGAACACAGAGAGTCATGGCCACATGAATTTACTTTTTGTACCCTCACTTTGAGCCTCATTGCCAGTCTGGCTCTTTGTTTAGGTGACCTTTGGCCCCTGGAGTCAATGTTTGTCTTCTAAATGGTATTTCAACACTAACATCTGGTGATGTCCCCCAGCCTGACATTTGTGAAGCAGATGCTTCCAGTGGCCTGGAGTGTGCCTTCTGGGTCAATGTTTTCAATAATGCCCTCTGGTATTGATCTCTGTGGTACCTCTCCCCAGGTAAGAAAAGAAATGCCACTGGGAAATGGCTGAGAGAGAACACTTCAGACCATCTGGAGGTAATCTTGGAATATAAAACCCCAGAAGTTCTTGTATAAAGAAATACCTAGAGGTAGGGAGTGGAGGAAAAAATCAAGTCCTTGGTATTTTTTTGAAGTTGTACTTAAAATAATCTAGCAGTTGAAGTCTGACAAATCTATACTTCATTTTAAATAATTTCTTTAGCCCTGGCTGGTAGCACAGTGGATAAAGTGCCAGCCTGTGAATCCAAAGGTCACTGATTTGATTCCCAGCCAGGGCACATGACTGGGTTGCAAGCCAGGTCTCCAGCCAGGTCCATGGTTGGAGGCAGGTGAAAGGCAACCATACATTGATGTCTCTCTCCCTCTCTGCCTTTCTCCCTTCCCCTCTCTCTAAAAATAGTAAATAAAATCTTTAAAAATAATAATAATAATTTCTTTACATGTTTCTCTCTATATACTCAGAGCTCTTGCTCTTGAAACTTTGAAGGAATAGAGAATAGAATCTATTGCTGTGAGAAGCCTGCCCTCTCTCCCCTCTCATTCTCATTCTACCTACATGCACACACATGAAAGCACATACTTCATGATACTTAGTAGGAGGCTCTTCTCAATGTGGGCCTAGAGAAAACTTCAAGGAACCTTATAAACTAGAGCAGAAATTCAGAAAGCCTATTTTTGGACAATGGTATTTTTTTAATTAAGGATTTCCCCCAAGATACCTGAAAAGCTTTCAGAGGTAGTGAGCAGGTCAATGAGGATTATTTGTCAACTCTAGATGAAGATTTTTGATTCTTAAACACAGCATCTCAAGATCTCTTAATCACCAGTAGGCAGCAACATCTACACAACCACCTACAGAGAGGTGGAAATCTTCTCAACCTACTCAGGAGTTCAGTACAGGCAAGTTATTCATGAGACTACTTTGCAATGTTTACCACATTGCTGTGTGGCTTCTCTTTCCAAAGAGTTTAGAATCCATCATTCTCTCATTCATTCATCTTTATGAAAGGTATCCTGTCCAAGTGGTCAATAAGAACAGGAAAAACATCTGCATGAGCCAATTAAAAGGCAGGTGATAGAATTCTAAACTGGCCCTCAATGACTCACACTCTTATATAATTTCCTTCTCTGAGTGCATAGAGAACTTGTGGCTTATTTATAATCAATAGAATGTGGTAAAGACAATGAGATATCACTTCCAAGATTTTATAAATCTATATCACAAAAGCAAAGGGGTTTTTTGCAAAGGCAATTAAGGTCTCAGATCAGTTGATTTTAAGTTACTGAAAGGAGGTTATTTGGAGTGAACTTAACCTTATCAGGTGAGCCCTTTAAAAGTGGATCTAGAGTCCGAGAACCCAAGCAAGATGGGTTCTCTTCTGGCTTAGTAGAAGTAAGCTGCCATGTTGCGAGAGGACTCATGAGAAAGCCACAGGGCAAGGACCTGAAGGAGACCTCTAGGAGCTGAGATTGGTCCCTGGCCAAGAGCTAGTAATCAAACAGGGACCTCAACTATACAGCTGCAAGGAAATGAATACCACAAACAAATTGAATGAGGCTGGAAATAGAGGCTTCCCTAGTCAAATCTCCAGAAAAGATCACGGCCTGGTTGACACCTTGATTTTAGTCTTGTGAGACCCATCTGAGCCACGCCTAGACTTATGATCTGTAGGAACTATGGGATAACAAATGGGTGTTGTTTGAACCCGACAAAATCTGTGGTAACTTGTTACACAGTAATTGAAAACTAATACAATGGGATTAACAGGGAAGCAATTCAAATAGCTATAATCCCACATTTCACTCCATCTATCCACTAAATACTTATTGGACCCTGGATATAATTCTCCCCTTGAGAATCAGCAGTCCCTGGGATAAAAGAGAATGTGACTCTGTCTAAAAATATGAATAGATGGATAACTAGCTACATAGATAAATAGATAACACACACGCACATGCACGTGCTTACTGTGCCAGGATCTCTAGTGAGTGCTTTAAATATTTTATCTCATTTAGATGAGAGGTTAGGTTAAAATGGTGGGTAGAATAAAGAAAGAAAGAAAAAAAAAAAAAAAAAAAAACTAACCAAGGACATGCAGTCATCCCTTCATAAGGTCACAGGCTTGTTGAAAGTTTTGAGTCAGAAGTTCACCAAATCATGATGGAAGTAATACTAATAGTTTTCCAGTTGCTGCCCTTGAGTGGACAGTAGGCAGGTCAGTATTCACACATGTGAGTATAAAGGATACATAGCTGAGATGTTTTAAACCTTTCAGTCACAACCTATTATGAGACCATGAAGCAACAACCAGAAAAAGTATGAAAGCTACTACTAATGTGGAGCCATTATTGTCTGAGCTGTAAATTTCAGTATTTAATGTTTTAATTTTAGTATTTTATGTTTTTTCAAGCATGAGAAATATAAGTGACTCAAAACAACCAGATAAAGCGCAGTAATATGGATAATGCTAATTGCTAAGTAGCTAACCTCTAAATCTCAGTAGCTAATTCAATAGAAAGTTTATTTCTCATTCACATAAGATTTACTTGGTAGAGTCAGGAATATACCTTTCTAGCTTTCGATGGGGCTAAGATAAATGCCCAAATCATTCTGCTTCCATTCTCCTATCTCTTTAAAGTGTTCCCATTTGAAGAAACCTAAGCACAAGTCAGAGGGCAAATGAATCCATTGATGCAATTCATGAAAGTCAGTTTCCCATGGTAGAGAATGACAATAAAAGAATTTAAAGGGATAACCAAAAGATATCCAGCACAACAAGATATTACGCAAAGCCAAAGGACTAGAAAGGGGCAATCCTATAAGCAAAAACATCTAGGTCCCATAGAGGGTTTAATATATGACAATGGTGCTTCAATTCAGTGGGCATAGATGAATTATTTTTCCAGCAGTGCTGGTACAACTGGCTGGATATCTGAAAGGAAAAATACATTGGACTCCTATATTACTCCATACACAAAACCAATTCGAACTGTATTGGAGAAGTAAATGGAAAATAATAATATACAATAATATTAAGAATACCCCATGTACAACCTAGGGTTAGGAAGTCTTTAATCAACACAAGAAACCCTGATACTATAAAAGAAAAATAGGCCTATATTATACATGCTAAAAGATGCCTATTGTAGACTAACAATAGACAAGAGTCATAGAAAAGCACATTTAAATGGTCAACAACTGTAATAAAATTCTCACATTCAATAGTAGTCCAGAAAACACAATTAAAATGAAAATGGGGTATCATATATACCTCTCAGGATATAAAAACTTTAATAGAGGAGTAACATATCATACCTAAGGTTAAGGAAGAAAAGAATGTGCTCATTCTTTGCTGGTGGAAATGTCATGGCCCTTTCAGAAAAGCAGACTGGCAAAATCTATTCAAACTAAATAGACATATCCATTTGACTAGTAATTCTATTCCTTAGGATCTATCAAAAGCACCAACACAAAAGGAATAATGAAGATAATTATTGTAGTATTTCTGTAATGAATAAAATAACCAAGCAAACCAAGTGAATTCCCATAAATAAGGATTAAATAAATTATAGTACAAGGACATCATGAGTTAAACTTGTACACAGAGGGACTTAGAAAAGGTACTCTGAGAGAAGTAAGACACGGAAGATTAAGTATAATGTATTCCTAGTTTTATTTTTAATGGCTAAAACTTCTTAAGAAAAAACACATATATGTCTGTGTGTATATGTACACTTTTCTGGGTATAAAAACATGAAGAAAAATATGGAAGATTATAAACCACATTATCATTGTGGGTTACAGGGCAAGGGTTGGTGATTTTGGCTAAAGATGAGTATTGGGGAAAAAAAGAAAGAAAGAAATAGTAAAAAGAAACATACTAATAAAAATGTGTGTAATAGCTTCACATTTATACACGTTTTAAATTATATTTATGCATACAGATGTAATTTTAAAAATAATAAATTTAACAAATTATGTAGAAATGCTAAAACTATTGGGGCATAGCTCAATGACTAGAAAGGACAAACATAAAATCAAACTTGCCACAGTTGCATGTTTAATAGAAGCATTTATTTCTATTCTCACAAATTGGCTGTCTTTTGTCAATGTCACCTAACCCTGATTCCTCTTCAACTTTTCTATTCTTGATATCTGAAATTGCACACAGCAGCCTGTCTTAGTTCTTCTCATTCTCTTCACTAAAACCAACCCTTCACCCTCTCCTGCCTCATCCAGTGGCTGTCCATCATTGTATCTATTTGCTTCTGTGTTTTCAGTCCCTTCCTCAATTCTCTTCTTCCTAAGCTTTCTCTCTACCTGGCAACTCCTTAAACAGTCAGATGGCACAAGAGAAAACTGTTCTGTTTTCATCATCTACTGATGACTCTCAAGTCTTGATTTCTAGCCCAGACTTTTCTTCCTAGCTCCTGCCACTGTTTCCATCAGCCCACAAAGCCTCTCCACCAGGTGTTTGAAGACACTTCACACTCTACATGTCTATGTTCACCCGCTAGGATTGCCATAACAGAGTACCACAGACTGGTGGCTTAAACAACAAAAAAATTATTTTCTCACAGTTCTAAACGCTGTGTAAGTCCAAGAGCAAAGTTGTCAGCATGCTTGGTGTCTCCTGAGGTCTCTCTTCTTGACTTGCAGATGACATCCTTTTTGCTATGTCCCCACATGGTCTTTCCACTGTACCTGCCCACCCCAGGTGTCTCTTCTTATAGGGACACCTGTCATATTGGATTAGGGGCCTGCCTTAATGGTATCATTTTAACTTAATCATTTAAAGGTCCTGCCTGCAACTACTGTCACATTCAGAGCTCACAGGGGTTAGAATTTCAATACAAATTTAGGGGAACACAATTCAGCCCATATGATGTCCAAGATAGAATTCACCATTCACATTGCAAATAGTCAACACGCTTTCCCTTTTCTATTTATCTATCACAAAAAGAGTCCTGCACCAATCAGGGTCCTAATCTAGAAACCTCAGAGTTATCTTTGTCCCCTGTTCCTGCGCCCCATCCTCAACCACCTGGTCACCAAATGCAGCCTCCATGTCTCCAACATCGCTGCTGTGGCCAGAGATGACCATCATCCTTTTACATGACTGCAACCACTCCCAACTCTTTTTTCCAGCAACCAGCCAGGCCATGTTCCATCTAGCCTCCTCTCTCATACTAGACTCGTCTGTCTTCTTTAAAAATAAAATCTAATTATGCCATACCCTGTTTAAAAATGTCTACTCTCTATTGTCCACAGGAAGAAATCCAAATTCCTCTGCTTTGTATAAAGGATTGTTCATTACCTGTCCTCAGCCAAGAGCTTCATCTTATCTTCCAGCACTCTATCAACTTGTAGCCTGTGGTTCCAACAGCACTGACTGTATTTGCCTGAAATACATCACATCCTATCTTCTCTGCTTTATCTGTTCTGTTCCCTGAGATGCCATTCCATCTCTTCTCCCTCAGGTACCATTCTCATCAGTCTTCAAGGCCTAGATCGAAGTCTTGTCTGTATTCCCAGTTAGTCCCTCTTCTATTCCTCTAGACTGCTTTAGCTATACAGTATATACATTTGTGTAACTATTATAATTTTTCATCTTACATTTCTTTCTTCCCTATTAGCCTGTATGTATCTCAAAGATGGAGGTTCTACTTACTGAGCACTTACTCATTAAATGTTTGTTGCATGAGTGATTCACTGGGACCTGGGTCCCATAGCTTCTCAAACTCCACATATCCAAAGTGAAACTCATAGTCATCCCTCTGTGAAGCTCCATATCCCAATATCTGGGATCCTGTCAGGGACCTCACTATTCCTCTTGGACAGGTAGCATTCAAATCTTGGACTTCTCTTGGATTTCAGCTCAGTCCTCATTCCCAAGATAAAATAACTACCAAAGTGTAGAATTTTGTTCCTCAAAAAGTCTCTGTTCCCACCAGAAACCAAGTCCACACCCCCTTCTCCTTATATTTCTGCCTGATTCCGGCATCCCTGCTTTCAACCCAAATCTGTTTCCAACCAGGTTTCCTTAAACACGACCTTTAAAATGTTATTGCAGTAGATTCCTGTTTCCTAAGGAGTTTATTTCAAACCCCTGGCTCTGGTACTCACTGACCTGCCCTCCTTTCCTGTGCCTGAGCATCATACACCCCAGGTACATCATCAGGTTCCCTGCCAAGGGTTCCCCATTTCCATGTCCTACATTCCCTGAACACCCTGCACATTCATGCTTTCCATACTTGTCTGGAATTCTCTCTGTGCTAGTCACTGTTAGACTCTAATGATGAAATTTTAAAAGGCAAGGTTCATGACTTACATAAACCAGTTGTCTTCAGATTTACTATGCTTAAAAGCAGCAAAGGTACTAACTTAAAATAAAGATTTCTCTACTACACCCCCCTGCCTAAAGGTTTATATTTGTAGGTATAGAATGAGGCCCAAAAGGTTCATGTTTACCAAATTCCCAGGTGATACCAATGGACTCCACTTTGAGAAGCATTAATGCAAACTGACAATTACAATTAAGTATATAGGCCATGGGTGAAGTTGTCAGGTCCTGCCACCTCACTATTCTATTCCTGACACCACATGTCAGGTCCTCCGGTGTCGTGTGTGAGACCACCAGGTAATAATAGTGGGGAGGGCCCTCACCTGCGGGGGAAGAAGAACTTGCATGGAGCCTTTAGGAGGGTTTGCATGTTTCATTGCAGCAGCAGGCTAACAACCACATGGCCAAGCAGCTAAGGGTGTCCACGCCCTCACGATTGGTTTGCCCACCCTTGTCACAGCTGCACTTAGGTTAATGACTGCAGAGAATCTGGGCATTTCTACACCCACTCTCCTGCTTCCTTGTGGACAGGCACTAGAGTGTCGGCATTGCCACGCATGGTTTCTCCACTCTCCCACAACAGTAGCATGGTGCACATAGCTTACAGCAAGGGCAGTCTTATATCCACATTGGAACAAAGGAGGCTCTGTGCCCAAGAGTTACATATGGGGGTGACATCAGTCACTATGTTGGTGACTTCTGGAGGCACAGTGTTCCAGAGGCTCTGGGGGTGAGATGAACTTCCAGGCTACCTCCATGTGTGGCCCAGAGGAAGGTCCAGCCATGCATAGACAGAGAAATTCCTCTGCCCTGACAGAAGTAAACACAAGTTATGGCAGCACACTGTATTTGAGCCAGGCAAAGAAGATGAGTGTGGAGGGATAGAACAGGAGGACATTTCATGAGGAGGGAACAACCTATGCAAAGCAAAGTTTGAAAGACTAGCACCAATTTGAGTGCTGAAAATATCTCAAGAAGGTTATATTAAAGAGTTCAGTGAGAAGGGATGGGAGGTGAGCAACAGGCTGACTCTCCAGCACAGACTTATCCTAAAGATACTGGATCTTAAGCAGGGGAGTGACACAATCAGATTAACTTCAGAACGATCAGTCCGGAACATGGTCAGGAGCCAAAGAGAACACTTAGAGACTATTGATGCCACCCAGGCAAAAATTCTGAAGAAAACCAGATGATGGCTCTGTTGCTTATTACTTCTGCAACCTCTATTCAGAAACAATGGTCCTGAAATCGTTGCTAGGATAGGACCTCAGACCTCTACCCACCGTCATGCTTGGCCCATTCCCTACCTCCTCGCTCCCCCAGATTCCTAGAGAATGGCAATTGAAAAGGAAAACAGGTTGTTACAGTGTTAGGAGTCCATAAACAGACAGAAGTGAAAAGCTCATGCTGCTCACTCTTCAAACAAAACCTCTAGTCCGTGTTACACTTTTTTATGTAGTAGTGACACTCATGGGGAGATGACCCCAGCCTTTGGCTGCATCTCTTTCAGTTCAACTCTTTGGTAGAATTTCAATGACGGAGAAATTTTTGCTTGTTTGTTGTTCTTGATTTTTATTTTCTCAAATAATATGAATACATGTTTTTCAAACTAAGCTACTAATGTTGAAAGATTTATAATGAAGAATATCAGCACTCTCTAATCCCTCCCTGTCCTCCATTCCCACTTTTAACTAGTTTAGTTGTATCTTTTGATACTTTACCGTTTATTTCTAAAATTTTCTTTATCATAGGTTGTACACAATTTAATTCTGCTATGCCTTGGTGTCATTTTTTTTTTCTCATGATTTTTGCTCTTGGGTTTTACTGAGCTTCACAGATCTGTGAGTTTGTAATTTTCATTCAGTTTGGAAAGTGTTGGCCACTATATCTTTATATATTTTTCTTCCCCCACCTTCAGAAACTACAATTACAACTATACCAGATTTCTCAATGTTGTCCTACTGCAAGGGAACACTCTGTCCATCACTTTTCAGTTTATTTTCTCTGTGTGTTTCATTTTGGATAGTTAGATTTCTATGGCTTCAGGCTCACTAATCTTTTATTCAATAATGCCTAACCTTCTGTTAGTTCTATCTGGGGCATGTTTTATTTCAGACATTGTAGTTTTCATCTATGAAAGTTTTTATTTGCATCTTTTATATTTTACATGTCTCTATCATGCCAATTTCCCCTCTAGCTTCTTGAACAAATGGAACGCAGTTATGCTACCTATTTTGAGATCCTTGTCAACTAATTATATCATCTGTGTCATTTATGGATTGGTTTTTATTGATTTTTCTCTTCATTATGAGTCATATAATTCCTGCTTCTTTGCCTGCCTGGTAATTTCAGAATGGGTTTCAGACTTTGTGAATATTGCCTTGCTAGATGCTGATATTTTTACACTCCTATAGCCTTAAGTTTTATTCTAAAGTATGGTTACTTGGAAACAGTTTGCTCCTTTCAAGCTTTATTAGGAGCAATATTTGGTCTAGAGCTTCAGGCTCACTTCTCCACAGAAGGGCAAGACCCTTCTGAATCTCTGTCTGATGTTCTATGAATGATGCAGTTCCCAACTCCAGCTGATAGAAACAGGAGCTATCCTTAGTACCGCATGAGCTCTGGATATTGCTTCCTCTAGTCCTTTCCAATGATTCTTTCTCCAATCTTAGTTTTCTCACACATAAATGCTTATTAGTAGCCAGCTGAAGACTCAAGGGGACCCTCTGCTTCTCCAAACTATCTTTCTTCTCTCTGATACTCTTCCCTGAGAGCTCCAGTACCCTGCTCTCCCTCCCCAACAATATCTTCTCAACTCAGAGGGTCTACCAGGTCCTACCTGGGTTCCCCATTCCTCCACCATGACCTCACATTTTTCTCAAGGCAGCAAGATGGGGCAAACATAGAGTTCATCAAATGATTCTTATTTCTGAAAGATCACAGTTCTTTTCTGACTGATTCCCAATGTTTTAAAACATACTTTTTTCATACAGTGTGTCCAGGTTTTTTGTTTTAGCTGAAGGGTAAATCTGATTCTTATTATTACATCTTGGCTAGAAATAGAAGTTAAATTCCATATTTCTAAATAAAAGCTTATGCTGGTGTTTCTTGATTTTATTTTTAGGCATTATCTACTATTAATTGATCATAGAGATCTTTGCCAGTAAACCCTAACCTGGTCTCAGAAGCTTTAGCTAATGAGTTCTGACCAACATGTTGAAGTTAGCAAACAAGTTGAAACACATTTGACATCCTAGGACTAGACGTTATAGTTTCTCCCAGTTCTAAAATTCTATGTGATTCTGGTTAGGTATTAGAAGATGAAGTGAAATTCACCTAACTTATTATAGCTAATTAGAAACAATTACAGTAAAATTTTGGTAAGTGTCAAAGATATAAATGGTAATTAAATAAAAGTTTTGGGGAGGAAGTGTGAAGGCACTCACTTTTTTTAACTAATATTAAGAGTAGTTGAAGTTAAAAGTAAAATAGAACCAGAGGCATGGAAACAAGGAGCAGACTGACAAAGTGCAGAGAGAGGGGAGGAAAGGGACAAAGAAGGTGGAAGAGTTTAGTTAAGGAACTAGTATAAATGACCCATGGACATGGACAATGTGTGGGGATTGACTATATGAGAGGGGATGGGGAGGATGTGGCAGGGGAGAGCAATGGGTGAAAATGGGATAAATGTTACACAACAGTAAATTAATTTAAAAGAAGAGTAGTCAGAGTTGAGAATTGTTAGAGGAAAATGTAAAAGAAAGGAGATGTAGTTTATAGTTTTTCACTTTCCACTCAACAATACTGTAGAAAAATTACAAAAGGAGGACTTGATCTCTAGGATCGTCATCTGCAAAAGATGCCATAGATTTGCCACCTGAGGGAGTGAATAGGCTAGGGTCCACAGAATTATAATGACACCTATGGTTAGATTTCACATGTAAGAAATGAAAATGATTACATCACAGTCTTTGCTAATTCTGTAAATGTTTTGATTTGATGCTCATTTAATTCCTTTTTTTTTTTTTTTAGATTTTATTTATTGAGCCCTGTCTGGTGGCACAGTGGATAAGGCGCCGGCCTGCAAACCCAAAGGTCGCTGGTTCAATTCCTCAGCCAGGGCAACAAAACCAGGTGGCAAGCCAGGTCTCCAGCCAGGTCTGTAGCTGGAGGCAGGTGAAAGGTAACTATACACTGATGTTTCTCACCCTTACTGCCTCTCTACCTTTCCCTCTCTCTGAAAAATAATAAATAAAATAGTTTTTTAAATGTTTTTAATTTATTATTTCCAGAGAGAGGGGAAGGGAGAGAGACAGAGAGGGAGAGAAATATCAATGTATGGTTGCCTTTCACCTGCCTCCACCTATGGACCTGGCTAGAGACCTGGCTGGAGACCTGGCTGGAGACCTGGCTGGAGACCTGGTTATGTGCCCTGGCTGGGGAATCGAACCAGTGACCTTTGGGTTCATAGGCTGTCACCTTATCCACTGTGCTACCAGCCAGGGCCTTCATTTAATTCTTTGAAAAAAGAAAAAACTTCAGCCCTGGCTGGTGGCTCAGTAGATAGGTACTGGCCTGCAAATCCAGTCAGGGCACATAGCCAGATTGCAAGCCAGGTCTCCAGCCAGGTCCAGCTGGAGGCAGGAGAAAGGCAACCATACATTGATGTTTCTCTCCCTTTCTTCCTCCCTCCCTGCCCTTCTCTCTAAAAATAATGAATAAAATCTTTTAAAATAGTAATAATTATTTTTTTAAGAAAAAAACTCCAGTTTTTAAAAGATAGCTAACTGTGGGTAAGCATCACTATAAAAGCAAGTTTTCACTTTATTTGATAAAGTAATTTCCCTAAATATAGAAAGAACCAAACCGCAGAGTGCAAATTAAGTAGAAATTTTTCATATAGATAAAATTAGGAAAACTGAGTATAATAACAACAACATGCTCAGTGGGTCATATAACAAACAAGAAAAAAGAAAGTTCCCAACAACGATTGCACTACAGGAAGAAAAGTGCTGGCTTTGAACACTCCCCCCTCTGGCCCAACCTCTCCAAGGAGGGATCTGTAGTATCTGGGCACCATGCAGCTTCCTTCCGGAGATGGAGGTGGTAACAGACACACACCTCACCGCCAACTTGTCCCTCCACAGACAGACAGTTCAGACATAGCTGTGGTACTGGAGGAAGGAACTATGGAGAGGAGACTCTCAAAAACTTTCACTATGCTCTCTCCTCTTGGAGAAAAGACCTGGAGTTGTCTTCCATCTGTGGAGTTAATTTGCTTTTCTAAAACTAGATGCAGTCAAGAATCCAGTAGGCACCTCTTTGAGGCTAACTCAAGCCAGGACTTTATAAGAAGGGCAGAAAGAGTCTATGCATCCCAGCTAATACCTTTGGGGATTTACATGAAACTGGCACTTGAAGCAGAAGCTCTCTTCAAGAATGAATATCCATTTGGCCAGAATGTCCCTGAAGCTGAACCCTATCTTTGCAGCAGGTAGCTGGGGCTGAAAGAGCCACCCCTCCCCCAACACCCATACAGCTGAAATGGAAGAGGGGAAAGAGAAATTCTTTGTACACTTTTCACGAGGTCCCCATTCATTCGTATGCCTTGTTAAGGATTAAGATGACTCCTGCTCATGCTTGCTGACGTACATCCAAGATTATCCTACTAAATCTCCAGAAATGCCAACTGGGAAACAAATAACAATTGTTTTCTTTAAAGACCTTTGTTTGATGGTGTGACTGTAATGGCCAACTTGGACGCAACAACATGCACAGGAAGAAAGCAAAGGACAAAGACCATAAGCCTTTTTAGGTAAGTGCTGATCCAGGATGGCAGAGTCTTAGGCAGAATGGACAGGCACCCAGGAAGGAGCCAAAGTAGTTCAAGACCTCAGCACTGAACTAGATAGAAGACTCAACAACCGAAGTCAGTCATGCCCAGCGCTGGATCTGGCACTGCTGAGAGCATGGAAAGCTGGAGGCAGCGCTGCCAACAGGCCTTGAGGAAGATGTCCATGCACAGCCAGCAGAGCACAGGGCATGGGTCTGGTGCTGTAGCAGACACTGGCTGTCTAAGCTCCTTCTTCCATCCTGCATATAGTTCCCCTTTTCCAGGCTCACTTCCTCTATTCCCCTTGAGTAAAATTTCTCAGAACTTCCTGGGGAGTTGAGAAGGAGAAAAGGAAGGACTCATCACACAGTGCAATTTCCCCTCTGTTCAGCACTTCACTGCTTTGGCCCCTACCTTAGGCATGGCCCCCTCAGCCCTAAAAGGGTCCTAGACTTTCCTTCTGAAGGGCCACCTGAGACCCCATCCTTCCTTCTAGCAATGCCCACCATTTGTAAGCTGACATGCAGTATGGAGAATGCTCAGAGATCCACCCTTGCTCCCTTCCCAACTTTCATTGACTTGATCCATTATAGGAAGCCTTAACCTGACAGCCAGCATTTTCCCAGAAGCCAGGGAGGTGGTCCTTCAACTTGAAGACACTCTTACAGGTCTACCCAGTTGCCTTTCTAATGTAAAGACTCAACCATGGAGAAAAATCAAAGAGATGTATTTTCACTAACATTTGGACTCTCAACTTTTGTTCTTCCAATTCTTTTAAACTTCTTATCTTGTAATGGAATAGCTAAGATAACAAGGCAAGAGGAAAATACACTCTTTATGTTAACTACAGTACATCCATTAAATCTGTTTTAAAAGCACTTGTTTTCATTATTGTACAAAGCCGACTGACAGGAATGTGATGTGAGGAGCAAGAGCCAAGAGAAGCATGAGGATTTATTTTAGACACACGGCCTTTCTCTCAGACCTGGCCCCAGGACCTGGAGAGGGACAACTGCCATGGAGTCTCTGTGGTCCTAGGGTGACATGAGAGAAAAGGCCTGAGGTAACAATGGAAAGGGAAAAAAGTATTTTTTAATTCATCTTCCTGAAGGACCAGGTTCTAAAGAACCTTGTTTTCTACATACTTTCGAGTATCCAGTTAGCATTAGTTTGAAAAAGTCCAGCAACAGGGGACAGTGTTCCTGGTGAAAGTCCAGGATGAAAACAGGGAGGGGTTGGCCTCCAGAGCGGGACTGCTGTGCTCACTGCCTCCAGCTGGGAAGTTCCGGGAAGCTGCTCAGCCCCTCCAAGCTTCCTCTCCCTGTGCCCAAAATGGGGATGATAACAGCTACTGCTCACTGAGCACATACTATGTGCCAATCCCAGCCCTGACACATCCCCTACTTCAATGTATTAATCTGTGTTAACAACCCTAAGCCTTTTACCCACTTGAACCCTAAGAGGTAGGTTCTGTGATGATCCCCATTTTGCAGATGGGGAAACTGAGCTCCTGAGAGGTTAAGTGTCTCGTCATAAGATTGCCTGGCACTTAGTGAGTACTCAATAAATGTTAGTTATTGTTATGAGCTTTGAGGAGTTCATTAAGTCTTAAGCAGATTAGAAGGAGATACTGAGTGGTTTAAGCCTTAAGGCTTCTTTAAAGACCTTTGTTTGATGGTGTGACTGTAATGGCCAGCTTGGATACAACAAGCACAGGAAGAAAGCAAAGGACAAAGACCGTAAGCCTGGCGACTGACTTTTTACGTAAGTGCTGATCCAGGATGGCAGAGTCTCTTTTTAGCTTCTTTCCCCAGTTCCCACTTCTCATGTGAATTTGCTGTAAACCAGTTATCTTCTTTACTGTCTCTCTCACACACACACTTCTCAAGCACACACAAGCACATGTGTATGCACACATACATTTGCTCATACACGTGTACCCAAGCTCACCACATGCCCACAGCCTGCCAAGTCACAGAGACTTTCTGGCAACCCTGAACTAGCCTGAGATTTAGGAATGCTTTGGTTCACCAAAAATTTTAGGTGACCAGTTCAGCGTGATTCTTTTGTGGCTCGGTTGGCCTGAATGAATATATTTAAGAACTATTTTGACTGTAGAAGCCTTAGAAATACTTCAGGGGTTTTTCTCACCCAGCTGACCTGCAGCAATGTTAAGACTTACAAGTGCGGGGATCACCCAAGTACAACACTCTGCTGCGGCAACTGGTGGTGTCCCAACTCTGTCCTCAGGCCTGCCCAGATGCTCCCCAGCAGGAGCACTTCCAGATAAAGGGGCTGAGGTTGGCTTGGGCCAGACGAGCCCACGCAGATGGGATTCAATGAGAGCAGGAGGAGGCCTTAGCAGATAGCTGGTGAAGACCCATCATCATAAAAGTGACACCTTTGGGCTCAGAGCTGGAAGGGGCATCCCAGAGGTCACACAATCCAAGGGGGCCTAGAGCAGAAGTCTCTGGATGCAGAGTTTGGTTTTTTTGTTTTGGGGTTTTTTTTCCAGTTTTTTTTTTTTTTTTCTCACACCATTTAACCTTTATCATCTATAAAATAAACAAACAAAATTTACCCATCCCTCTTTGCCTCCTTAGCAATTTCTCATGTAGAACAGAGGAGCCTGAGACTGAAGGGAAGAAGGGGAGGGATAGAAGACAGGCCTATAGTATCATTTTAAAAAATGGACCATGGCTCTTAAGGAAAAAAAAAAAACAAAAACACTTTGATTCCCAAACTAAAAAGAAAAATGAAAAATGCCCTAGCACCTAGTCACACGTCCACAATTGTCTTTCAGGAGAAAGTACCACAATCACTCATGTCGTGAATGATGTTTTCCCAGAATGCTCTTCATGATCAGGCACCTAACTTCAACCCCTAAAAAATGAAATCTTCACTCTGGGCTTGGGACTCCTTTAACCGAACTCCTCACAGATGGGCTGCAGAGCCCTGCGTGTGTCTGGACCTTCAGGGGTGGGGAGCAGGGCTGTGCTTCCTGCACCATCTGGTCCACCGTTCCCAGCTCTAGCCTAGACTCCCACGACAGTGGAGCAATCAGGAGAAATCAGAGGAACACCTCAGGGAAAAGAATCTAGGATTCAGACTTAACTTCCTCTAAGGAGGATCAAACACTGAAGACTGTTCCGTTTCAAGTTTTATTAATCCTGGTTCATAATCTCCACCACATCATTCGTCATTTCCTATTTCTGAGGGCTGGCAGTCGTTGCCGAGGCGTCAGGCCGTAAATGGCCAGAGAACCATGCCACCTGTGTGCCGCATCCACAGTTGCCCGCAGCCGCATCTGGGTGAGAGGCTAATGTGCTTTTTCTAAAAGGCAAGCCATTTAGAAGTGCAGCCCAGTTTTTGATCTCTTGTTAAATACTTTTATCCACATCATCTCCCCATCTGGGCCTGGAAGTCATCATGTGACCTGCGGTACTTTGAAAAGAAAGCAGCCGCAGCAGCCGCGCAGATCTGCCATAACCACCGCGCAGGGAGCGCTGGCGAACCCCTCCCGAACACTGAACACCCGACGGAGTCCCCGCCTTGCGCTGGGACAGCGCCAGGAGCTGAAGTTTAAAGAAAGGAAAGTGACGAGAATGATGTCTGCCAAGACCCTTTATAAAAACAGACAGATGAAATACAATTTATAAAGAATTTGAGAGCTGCCTACTATGACTAATTCCTTGGGGTTATACCTAGTTCATGATGGCACGGAGGGAGCCATACAGCCAATATTGTAGCCTGACGCCCTAAAGTCAGAGGGTCTCCCCAGGAAAAAACCCTCAGGACCCTCAGCATGTATCAGGCAGGCATCTCCCATGTGAACCGAGCAATCTTGGGGTACTGGCACAACAAAAATAAGTTACAGGGCTGCTTTGTCAGCCAAACCATCCCAAGAGCTATGACCAGTTCCCACAAACTCCTGAGCGGCATTTCTGCCCCCGGCAACTTCTATACTTAGGATTGTAAGGAAACACAAATAAAGCTCATTTGGGGATGTTTTAATGTTTAAAAAGCTCAACCTCGATACCTGGCCTTTAAATAACGTTTCCATTTGGATAACCCCAAGCACTTTGCCAGAGGTTGGGTAATCACATCCCTATTAAGCAAAGTGAGAAATTCCCAAACTCAGTTGCATTGCTCATGAAGGACAGAAAATCAAAGATAGCAACTTAAGGGGGATGCGTAGCTTTTTCCTCATTACCATTCAAAACAGAGATGGTTTGTCCTCTTGGAGAACTACTGTGTAACATTCTGATTTTTAAAACTGAGCCATGGCATGTGTTCATGGTGGCAAAATCCGGCCACCCCTCTCCACTTTTGTCTAGTGATGGTAGCACCACAAGGTTAGGAAAATGCAATTCTATAGAGTAGAAGCAGCAACCATTAAAACAGGAATGGGAAAGTAGGGGTAATTGACCCCTTTGTTCTTTTCTTTTCATGCTTACACAGGTCCCTGCTATTCCCAGTCTCAAGGTGCAAAAAAGTATCAAAACACCCTTCCCGTGACATTTTGAGAAAACTGGCTTTTTTTTTTTTTTTTTTTTTTTTTTTTTTTTTTTTTTTTTTTTTTTTTTTTTTTATCTCTTGATGCTTCTTGGAAATGGCTACATATTCAAATTGGATACATACACACATACATACATGCTTCCCTGCATACACAAACTCTATGCCAGCCTATGGACTCATTTTAAACCCTCAGATTCTACTCTGATATTCCCACCCACTCATGGATTTCATTTTGCAGTTAACAATCCATTTACTAGCCACTTCTAAAATATCAGGAAGGAATAACTATCATTTCTTACCTTTTGATAATTACAATGTCCCTCCACTTAAAGAGTTTTTAGCCTTGCGTCTGGTTTTCTCACCAAAGGCTACTGAAAGACTAAAACAATACTCATCCTGTAGGGCACCCTGGTTGTTGGGAGCAGATTCCCTTTCTGCAACTTAACTCATTAAATTCTCATCAGTCCTTAACTTTCCTGTTCACATCTCTTCCAGCAAATCAGGCATTGAAGACTAACTCTCCTGCTTGACTATTTTAAAGTCAATCTACCTCATTGAAACACACCCCTCTGAGGAGCTGCGCATTCTAGCTTTGCCCGGAACTTAATCTGAATGAGGTTAGCACAATGAAAGGCTCCATCTAACAGATCCTGATACGCACCATGTTTACTCACAAGGCCTCTAAATCACTCTGCAAGAGTCACTGGGGCCTTTGCTCCCTTGTTTTGAAACCACCATCCCAGCCCCCACCCACCCACTCTCACTGCAATTGCTCTGGTAGCTGAAACCAGTGTTGATTTTTATCTGCATGGCAACCTCGTGCTCCCACAGGTTCCAAACTGATCAAGTGGCCTTCGAAAATGCTCCTGCTGCTCCTTAAAAAGGCAGAGCCAAGCTCTGTATGATGGAGACAGAAAACAATCCCTTATCATGTCGGAAGTAATACTTGTGGTTATCTAAAGCAAGGGTAATCATATCATACACTTTATCTGTGAGTGGCTTTTTCCTTCCAGCGGTAGGAATGGAAACTTCTCCTTCATAATGAGCGCTATTGAAACTCCAGTAGGCTGATTCTGCTTCTGGCAACATGCCATTCCCTAGCATAAGCATGTAATCATCTCAAAAAATGCAGCATGGCTGAGAACAGGTACAAGTATTTTCTGTAAATATTGTTTGTAAAGGGCCAGCTATATAATAGGGACTGTTTGTGTTAGGTCCTTTGTCTGGCATGTGTGCATGACAAGAACTTGCCGGCAAGTTCTGGTACCAGCCTTGTGGGGCAGAGGGGTGGGGGGTTCAGGAGCCAGGGCCCAGGAAACTACACATGTTCTTTTCCCCTTCGTGAGAGAAAAGCTGTTACCCTGTGAGAGAAAAGCACTCTGCTGTTTAATCCATCATAGTTCCTTTGGGCAGATGTTGTGGCTGTCAGCGCATCACGTCAAAACATATGCCCCATCAGATTCTCAGCACCAGAGAAGTCTCTAAAATAAAATGATCCATCTCCTTTATGGAGGATGACAATCCAACCACAGTGTCTTTGTGACTCCTGAGATATGCAAACACCCCAGCAGGTAGACACATCAGCCTGGGGACCCTGCAGGTCAAGCTCTCGGGGGAAGGAACCTGGGCTGTCCACAAGAACACATTTTTCAGCTGAGAAGTAAAATGAAGTTTTCTTTTGTGAGAAGGACAAACGTCCATCTCTCTTTGTCAGATTAGAAATTTGGAGTACAGTGCCCAGTGCCTGTGAGTTTAGCAAATATTGACCCAGAACCATGAAAAACTGGATTTTGGGTTTTCTCATGCTTCCTCCTGTGTCCTACTGCCCCTTGGTCAATCCCACAGACTTGCCTTGTGCTGCAATTTTAGTTCCTGGTCCCAGACTGACTACGCAACACTTACACAGGATCCAGGTAAAATGAGCCCTATTTGCCTACAGTTTTGTGTCAGCAAATTAATGTCAAACAGCGTACTTTAATGCCTAGGACAGCTGTGGTCATTTCCATATCTCCTTTACTGGGCCTACTGTCTGTCTTTCTGTCATGTTGACATATTATTTATAATGCAAAGATGATTCAAACTACTCTCTCTGCTTCAGCAGAATATTATGACAATTCAATCTGTACACATAGGAGTTAAGCTAAAGTATACAGAGCATTGCATAACCTATTTTCAGCATATTTCCGCTCTATCTATTTCTAATAGGAATTTTTTTATTATATTTCTAGTTAGTAGAAAATAGTGTTTATCTTATTTCAGTGTTAATTATGCACAAGTTTAGAGACCAAGTCATTGAATCTTAAAAAGGGCTGTTTTATTAAGAGGTAATCTTAATCAGTTATTGTTCATCTCCACTCAATAATAAGAAGCAGAAATTTAAAATGCTTGGAAAGTTTACCCTGGCTGGTGTGGCTCAGTGGACTGAGTACCGGCCTGCAAATCAAAGGGTTGCTGGTTCAATTCCCAGTTGGGGGCCTGCAGAGGCAACCACACATTGATGTTTCTTTCCCTTTTTCTCCCTCCCTTTCCTCCCTCTCTAAAAATAAATAAATAAAATCTTTTTTTTTTTTTTTTAAATACATGGAAGGTTAGGTGAAAGTAAGCACTTTTTGAAAAAGAAGAATGGTAAGTAACTAAACTCTATACCAAATATCCTAAAAAAATTTTTTCCAGGAAGCTCCAAGTTTGGGTTGCCTTAGATAGTTTAAATTCATTGTCAGAATCATGAGGAACGATTTTAGATTGCTCATTGTAGCCCCTTCTATGATACAGGTCTTCCATCAGTGCCTACACCTGCATATGACTGCACATGCGGGAGTTCATGGTCAGAAGCTAACACTGCCAGCGGATGAACCCGACAGCGGGAAGTGTCCCTGTCACAAACGCAAAGGGCGCACTTTTCTCTAAGTGACAAGATGGCTGCAATAACCACTCGAAGATTAAAAAAAAAAAAAAAAAGTAGTATAACAAACTAGCGAAAAGATAAATTAATACCACAGGGACACAGAAAAAGTAAAGGAGCTCCTGAAAATAAAAGTTATTTGTTCCTAAACCCATTCCTTTGGTTGGAGCTATTTCTTAAGAAAGAAGCTGCTTCCTACCCTAACCATATAAAACGATCCCTGAAGTTATTTATAGTGTTCATGGCCCGGAGGCATCACTTGGTTCCCTCACCACAAGCCCAACCATGTGTTACTATATTAAAAAATGTGAAAAAGTAATTACGGGGTATAGGAGCCAGTGTCTGCAGACACAACCTGCCAAAGAGGAAGTGACAGGAAACTTATGCTCCTCATTGCCGCTCAAGCGCTGCCCAGGCTCAGAAGAGAGCAATCTGTTCCAAGAAATAAGAGAGGAGCCCGTCCCGGTGAATCAGAAATATCCCTGTTTCTGAATATACAGTAAACTGGTTTCCATTCCCAGGTCCCCTCAGTTGGTCAGACTTTCCAGTCACGTGGGGAGACCACTCGGAGCACCCTCCCTCTGCAGTTCAGCCAGCTGCCTGCCTCCGCTGCCACTACACGGGGCAGACGGCACCATGTATGGTTCTGCACTTGGGCACGATTGGAGAACATTAAAACTGGTCTCCCAGGCCCCATCCTGCCATTCTGAGAGCCGGATTTCAGCCTCTTCGCCCTAAACCTGGTTTCATTGTTCCCCTTCCCACCTCCACCCCCAGCTCCTCGCCTTCAGGAAGGATACAATGAGCCACCCAATACTGATTTCTGGGCTGGATCCAGACATTCACATTACCCCACTTGCGGTCGTCCCCTTAGAAGATGGGCTCCACCGCCATTGGACCACTTATTCTTTCTAGCCTGGAGGCAGAAAAAAAGGTATTCAAAAAATCTGCCCCAGAGAGCAGATATTCATCAAGGAGGGAAGTCTACACTTCTGGTAGAAAGGTCCCTGTTCCCAAGGGGCCTCCGTTTAGGGATCTTTTATTGAAATTGTGTTTCTTCCCCAAGATCTCCATCTGCCTCTGTTCTAAGCTCCAAAAGTTCCCAACTTGATACTTCAGGAAAAAAGAGACAAAAGAGACATGTGCCAACCCTCACAAAAGATCCCTGGTCGTCTGGGAAATTCCTACTGTTTTAGGAAGGCTTCACTTGGAAGCAAGTAATTGTTGTCGTCGCTTCAATCACCTTGATCACCGAAACGCAGAACTTACATAAACATCCAAAGCAGTAAAAATTGACCCCCACACAATGCGTCTTCTAAAGACTGATACAGAGAAATCTCTTCCAAAGAAATTTGTAAAGAAAAGAGAGTCATAGACCACCAAAAATGCAGAGGTCAGGAAAATGTCTTCACTAACTCTTTAATATAACTAAATAAATCAAATTAACTTGTTTTCCTAGTGGATAATACCCAGATGCTCTGAGTGTGAAATATAGCTTTATATTATAAATGCACCAGGCTTGAGTTCCTCCTATTTTGCATTCTGCAGTGTTAGAATATGCATAAATGTCCATTTCTAACATTCCCTAAAACTTTTCCCTTCAAGTTTATTTTTCACCTCTGGCCAATAGCACATATACAGAATTGAAATATATCAACTGAGGCAGCTGGAAAAAAAGACTGTAAAAATCAGAGAAAATATTCTTACAAGGCCAATCCACGGCAGCCTTGCACAGTCAGAAACTGGTTTATATATAGATTTTTGAGATGCCCTGTTCACCTCCAAAAGGTCTGTAGAGGAGTTTAAATTATCTCGTAATCCTGGTTATTCCCCTTTCATCTTTGCCTCTTAAATCGCAGTTTCTTCACCACTGTAGTACCCACAGTGCCACCTGCTGGTTACAGGGAGTATCTTCGTGGCTCCTCGCTCTCCTTTCTGAGATTTGCTTCAGATCAATCAACAACTGCTAGAAAACCCACAGGAATATACCCTGAAGAAATAATAAAAAAATCTATGAGATGAGAAAGATATCAGTTCATGGGGGCTTAATAGGACCCAACAATCTCCTGAGGCAAAGGTCTGGCTATTTTCAAGGCAATATTTTAAAAGTTAAACCTAATATTTGCAAATTTGCTCCATGCATGTTGGCAACGGCTCTGTGTGAGAATATTTTTTTTAAATAAATGAGCAAGGCTAAATGCCTCCAAAGTTCCAAAATTCTTTATTTTCTGGTACTTGCCAATGTGGACTTCTACTTTCCCATGTCCTAGACAAGTATCTATTTTTCAAAGACTGACATTTGCCATCATACATTTTCAGATAGGAATAAAGCTTTAACTCAAGCCCTTCACTAATTCATAGCACCTTCTTCTCCATCCAAAAGTTATGAACACCCCCTCCTCAGCCTGGAATCTGTGAGCCAGACACACAAAAGATAGGCACCAAACCATCTACAGGCAGATGTAAATGCAACGCCCTTCCTCCTACTTAACCATTCAGATGGTGCAACTCTTCTTCCACTGTCAGCAATCTGCCATTTGCATCTCAGGGTTTAGCCAGGCAAGAGATAACAGAGGATAACCTTTAGAACCCACTACTAATGAATATGAATGAGGTCATTCTTGCAAGCTTTATTGTGGGACAAAGTAACACACAGGGAAAACATTTTTGCCTCAAGGCTCCTGACAATCATTAGCTAATCAAGTTTCTTAACAATCCCCTGGAGTCCAGACTAGCAAAGGGTCATTATCCCTCTACAGGTAGGCAAACTAAAATACCCAAAGGTTACCATTTCAAGTCCATTCCTTGTCATTGATATTCTATAGTGACCCTGGAAAAAATCCTGCAAGGAGCTACTCAATGACTTTAAGTGCAAAGCAGGAAATATACCCAGGTCAGAGGCACTAAAACCTTGAAAGAGAGTGGAAACAACCATTATTGGGTAATGATTTTATCAAAGCAGATGATTTTTAAAGATGTAGACTCTCTACCTAAATAAAGAAATATGTGCAAGATTGAGATTGACACTGAATAGTAATTTTAAAGAAAAGAGATGCCTGCATTTATCTGCTTAGAATTTATGTGAGGAGTTGGTTGGGTTTTTCTTTGTTCCCACTCCTTCTCAATTAAAGGCTAACCATGGAAACTACAGATAGAGGACAAAGACCACAAATATGATTTCCAGCCTTTAGAACTATCTGACATACTCTCCCATCTTAATTTTGTTTGCATTTGCTTTGCTCTTTCTAAAAGTATAAACTGGTCCCTGACATCTTCCTGCCTTCTACCTGATCCCAGAACTGTCACATTTTCTTTTTCTCCTTTCTAAGTCTATAAACTTCAAAATATTTTCTGTCAAATTGGCATAGCTCCAATCAGCCCTTCACCACTGTCATTAAACCAAATTTCCATCCAACTATACCCCTGATATGGAGAGGAATTATAAGAGCTCTATATAAATCTATTTTGATAGATATGTTCCCTCACTGTACACATCTTTATACTCATCACAAACATAATTCCTCCTTACAACATTCATATTACTCTAGGAATTGTGGGTCAAAATAATAGCAGTGGTCCCTTTTTTTTTTTTTCTTTTCTATTCTTTTTCAATTTTATTGTTGTTGTATTACATCCATCCCCTTTTTGCTCCCCTCTGTCCCCCTCCCCAGTGGTCCCTTTTTTAAAGAGAAAGCTGAATTTAGGATCCCCCTTTAAAAATAAGCAATAGGCCCTGGCTGGTGGCTCAGTGGATTAGGAGCTGGCCTACGAACCCAAAGGTCTCCGGTTCGATTCCCAGCCAGGGCACATAACCAGGCTGCAAGCCAGGTCTCCAGTCAGGTCTGTAGCTGGAGGCATGTGAAGGGCAACCAGACATTGATGTCTCTCTCCCTCTCTGCCTCTATCCCTTCCCCTCTCTCTAAAAATAATAAATAAAATCTTAAAAAAAAAAAAAAAAGGCAATAACCTAGAAAGCAAAGAAAGAAGAAAAACAAAGAGGAGCTGGAGGAGGAGGAGGAAGGAAAAGGAGGGAGAAAAAGCAGCAGCCATCACCTTTTTAATGTCAGTATAACACGAAACAAGCCAAAGACAAACAATATATTCCACTTCAAGGATATGGTGCAGCAGGGAGGGCAGTGTTACAAAGCATTGCTCTTACTTTGTCGCATCACTGCTTCCAGAAAATGCTCACAGCGCCAACACCGACCCACTTACTGCAGGATTCACTTCTCCGCTGAGGAGGACCTTAGGAGCAGGACACTTAGCACTCAGCAGTTATTTGACCTATTTTACTAATGTGTTTGGGAAGGAGGTTAATTAACAGTGGATGGCTATATCCTTAAGCTTAATTTTTCCAACAGCCCTGCTCATAAAAGGAAAAATTGAGTATGTATTGAAGGAAGCAAGCAATTAAGTTGCACAAATAGTGAGCTCATTGAACTGCAGCTGACTTCTATCATGTCAAAGAACAACTAAACACAGAAGCAATAAAAAGATTGTTGCCACGACCACCACTGAGAACCGACTGGCAATAAAGATGAATAACTTCCTACTTGAAGATTACTTGATTAAAGCTCTTTAGAAACCAAATGTTACACATAGGCATAAATGGAGCAAAATATTTTAATGCGTGTTTGGCAGGTTCAGAAACATTTTATAGTCAATTTTAAATGAAGGTTTATACAACAACAGTAAACTCCACTTAAAACGGCCTTTTCAATGGCTGTTCTTGCAAGCGAGTTGCAGCGTTCCTCCAGACAGTCTTGAACCATACTGTGGGATAACAGCCTCATACCTAACAGAGTAGGGGGAGGGCTCATGGGGGGCGGAATTCCACAGGACCGGGCTCTCTGAAACCAAATCCAAGAGCAGAGCCAGAGACGCCCATTCAGATGGCTGTGACCCTTGAAGGCAAGTAAACAGACTCCCTGTTGCAATAACCAGGAAACCATTCTCCCCCCAGCTATTCTCCGCTCCCCTTCCCACCTCCCAAAGCTCCGAAAGGTCAAGTTTTAGCCTGAGCTGCCCTTCAAGAGAGTGTACTCACATCTAGGAGTTCAATGCAGGTTGGCATCAGAACTGGCTCTCAGGACTATCAGTGTCGGTGAGGTGGGACGGGCACGATTTGACAAAGAAAATGTGTCTGACAGAGGATTCAGCTCTCAACTTACAAGTGTCTATGGATGTGTCTGGAGAACATCAGCCTCGTTCAGGGCTGGGCCTAGCACTTACCTGCTGCCTTTGGAGGGGATGGACCATGGAGAGTTATGAAAGATGAAAAAGATGAGGAGTTTTCTGTCAGAGCTGCTTACAAGCAAACATAAAAGAATAAATAAGCTGCCCTCTGCATCACTGCCCTCAAAGTCACGACTGCGGGGAATTATCGCCAGTGCCATGCAAATGCATCATTCTGCCACCCCCTTCCTACCCTTTCCCTTCATCTCCATTTCCAACATGCGAAAGGGGCTGACAGTGTGCTTTTCTTTAGACTGGTCTCCTGGACTGGAGCTGTAAGGCATCAGAGCCTGCGGGGAGATGGACAACCAGCTCTCCCCTTCCCCAGCTCCAGTCCTTGCCTCCCTCATGCAGAACCGTGAGGTCCTGCCTGGCTTCTTCTCTTTATTCCACACAGCACCCGTCAATGGGCTGGGTATACAGAAGGGGCTTACTGTATGCTTTTTGGCTACAATCAGCAGGAAAGGCTCATATTTATATCCTTTTTGAAGATTCATTTTATCTTAATCATTCCTGCTGAAATAATCAAAGGAAACAAAACTAGAGAATCAACTTTGTGCCACAATCTGGGGGGATACAATGTTCTCAATTTTCTTGAGTGGTAAATGAGACCCAAAACATCCTGAATAAATTATTAATGCTTATATAAAGCACACCGTGCCTGAAGCTTACAATCTGGTTAGGTAGATTACACACTGTTTTCCAGAGACTCAGAGCTGAATTTACTGCCCAGGATTTTTAAATATTCGATTTAGGAGATTCTAACTGCAAACCCAATTCATACCAAAAACTTTGAAATGGCTTTATCAGATGAAAAGTAGATATTTGGAAGTTTGGTAACACTTCTCACCACCTTGCAAGAGGACTGGTTATTAGACATGGGGTATGCAAATCTAATAAAGAAATGGTTTTTTTAAAGCTTGAATATTTATAGACATTTTATTTCGTTAGCAGGAAGAAGGCTTAGTGGTACAGTCTTTCTTCCATTTCAGGCCTTGAAGCCTTGCAGACACTTGAACTCTAGGCTCTTCAATAAGACTTGCTAACACTGTTCACTGACATCCTGGAGATGGAATGAACTGTACAGCACAGGAAGCGGGGTGGAAAAGAAAGGAACAACAGTTCAGAGATGGGAACTGTCTGCTCTGTGGAAACCCCTCCCGACTTACGTTCACTATCCAAGCACCGAAGGCCAAAACTCCTCGGTTCCCTTGTGTGAGGAGACCAAGAAAAATGCCTAGGAAAGCCCACGGTTTCCTTCCGCGTGGAGGAGAGGAAGCAGCAGAGGGAGCAGACGCCTGTGTGCAGCCACCTCAGGGGCTGGTGTCCATTTCCACCCACCGGGATGCAGTCTGGCAGCTTCGTAGCCGGCAGGAGAGACATGATCCAAGAATGCACTGGCTCCCATCTAGCCCTAGAAAAGCCAGTTCTGCCTAACTCTGAGAACCCTACAAGCATCAGGAAGGATTTCACATGGCCTCATCCTTAAGTGTATGGCCAAAAGAAGGGGAGTTAAGTCAAAGAGTCTATCTCGGGTATAGCACAAGATACTCTTCAAGATGAGGCTAAAATAAGAATATATTCAGAAGAGACAGAAAGCGAATATGCCCTTCTTTTCCTCCTGTGAGGAGTCAGTGTCCTAAATCCAAAGTAAAATAAGGTGCAATTCTGAAATAATTAAGCTTGTTCTTCAAAAAAAGAAAGAGGTATAACCGAAGTGTATTAACAATGTCAAACCTTCATTCTTCTACACTTCATTCTCCTAAACTTTATTCATTTGTGCATTCCATCACATTCAAGTCCGGACTCAAAATGTCTCTTCGCCTGTTCTCTTCTGCTTCTACGATCACCATCCTTTGCCATGTAATCGATACCCAGCTTGTTGTAATAGCCACCACAGTGGGTCCCCTGTCACAACTTACTTTCTCTCCATCTCGGGTCATCTTTCACATCTCTGATGGTTACCTTCCCACAGTAGAGTTATAATTATGACATGCCCCTCAGTCCAAAAGCTTTCACTAGCTTTCTGTTTTCATTTAGAATCAAATTCAAGTATCTTAGTGTAGTAATCAAGACCCCTTGTAAGTTGAAATTGTTCTAGTCTTCTCATGAAGATGGCACCCAAAGCATCTGCCCCTCCCCCAAAACAAAAGCTAAGGCAAAGACTTTGAAGGCAAAGAAAGCAATGCTAAAAAGCCTTCACAGCCCCACAAAAACAGACAATCCGCATGTCACCCACCTCCCAGAGGCCTAAGACACTGCGGCTCCAAAAGCAGCCTAATTATCCTCAGGAGGGCACCCCAGGAGAAGCCAGCTTGACCACTGTAATATCATCAAGTTCCCCTGACCACCGAGTCAGCCATGAGGAAGACAGGAGGTGACAAGACCCTTGTGTTCCTTGTGATGTCAAGGCCAGCAGGCACCAGATCAAGCAGGCTGTGAAAGAGCTCTGTACACTGACGTGGCCAAGGTCATGCCCGATGGAGAGAAGGCATACGTATGTTCAGCTGGCTCCTGCCTAAGGATGCTTTGGATGTTGCCCACAAAATTGGAATCTGGACTCTAAACTGAGTCCAGCTGGCTAATTCTCAATATAAAAACTTTATACTATAAAAAGAAAAAGAAATTGTTCTGTATTTCCAAACTCACTTGCCATTTCCTTTTCATACATAGCTAATGCTCTGCCCAGAAAAGGCTCATCGTCCCTTCTGGATCATGTCATGGCTTTCACACTTCTGAAACGCTGTGCTTTTCCTCCAGCTTCATCTATTCAAATCAAAGACTCATTTAAATGTCACCACCTCTAGGAAGCTTTACCTGATTCCAAGGAAATATAAATTGCTCCCTTCATAGAACATAGGTAACAATTTGTTTACTCCTTTGCTACAATGTCCCATCTGACTTATATTCATTATTGCAGAATTTTTCTCTCCTCCCAAAGGACAGAGACAATAGTTAATCCCTCTAAAGATGGCCCTGGGTACCCAGCATAGCACCTTAAATAAGAGAGGCATTTCATAAATGTTTCTTATACCGAATTGACCAATACAAAGTTATGAATTTTCACTAAGACTGAACCGTAGATGAAAGACCAAGCTGAGAATCACAATCAGAGATGACTTGATTAAGAAGAAACCTCAGTAAGTGTCACCCAAACTGAGGTCCATGAGTTAGTCTTTTATTAAAGAAAAAGGATGACCTAATCCATTGCTTCTCAACATTTTTTGTCTTCACGCATACTTAATGAAAAGTTTGACTCTGATTAAAAATTGCTACCCTGACCATATGGAGAGTTTACCTCTTTTTCAGCAATAGGAACTTAAATACTGCATTTAAAAGGGTTCATGACGGTCTGATAAACACGACAATAAAAAATTATATATTGTTATATTATATATATATATACATATATATATATATACACACACACACATATACAAACTTGAGATACTGTTTCACTTAAATATCTCTACACACAGAGACCTGCTGATGTCTTAATAAAACAAATATTTAGTTCACATTTTTGCCACCATTCCAAAGAGGGGGGCAAAAAATGCCAAGAACTAAAACCATCTCCTTAGCCTACTGGTATGAAGTCATCAAATTCCCCGCAACTCAGAAATCTGAGACAGGCTCATTGCAGTGCTTGTTCTCACCCAGAATGAAAAAATGAACTCAAACTTCCACAAAAAACCCATAAGTTTCCAATGTCTTCTCACATGAGTCTTGCCTCTCTCCTAAAACTTTCGTGTCAACTCTTCCTCAGATGAATCACATTGAGAAATGAATCTCTTAATTGCACCCTAGCAGCTGACCAGTAAGCCACGACCTATCGCCCTAGACGTAATAAAACAGCAGAGACACTCAGGCATTTCAACAACATCTTAATTCCTGCGCTGTTCTGGTTTATTATAAAGCAGGTCTGTGTGCAAGAAGACATTTTTAAGAATGCTTTTATCTCCCTTTTGCACATTAGCAGATCTCATGGTCTCATATCTTCTACAGATAGAGCCTAAACTATGCAAGCAGGCCACTGAATTTACTTGAGAAAAAGAAAGAAACCCAGTCTTGAAAATGACGCATGAATGCAAGATGAGCTGGGAGTAGAAAGACGTCCAACACCACAATGACTCCCCAGGCTCAAGCCAAAAACAAACAAATAAAACCTGGAATTGAACAAATATCTGAATACCACAGCCAGACCAGAGAACAAGCGATAAAAAGCTGGTACACCTGTGCTTCAGAAGAAACAGGGTAGAAACACAACTCTACCTTCTTTGCATGGCATATCACTTTCTGCCCCTTGATTTATCATGAAGTCATCCTTCTGATCATTTCCAGTGACATTCTTATTTTGCTAGAAGGAACATTAGTTGGTCCCATCTATATATGGAGACCTCTATAGATGGCATCCTATATGAGCACAAACATCTACTCTGAACTTGGTACCAATTAATAATTATCCCTAAAATGATATTCCAGTGACAGGATTATTTAATTTTGTGAGAAAGCCAATCTTTGCATATGGAACAGAATTACTTGTATCACACCCACAAGTTAACTCCAAATAACGATATTTCAACAAGAGTTAACAAATAGTTTAGTCTGTGAAATCGCTAAAATGCATCTAACTTAATTAGCAAGAGGGAAATTGCCCCAGCATATCAGGGAGGTACAAAGAGACAGTCACCAGCAGAATCAGCAGGACTGGATAATTCCACCGTATCAAGCAATAACCTGGAGTGAATATTCCTCCTTTGTATCTTTTCCCACAGACATTCGCTCCAGTTGCCCCAAGTGTTTTTAGATGGTGCTATTGATTGCAAATAGCTGTGAACTAGCTTTCTGAATTCCACCACTTTTCACTGTCAACCACTGGGCTTTCTGTCCTGAGGGCCCCAGTTAGAAGAGCCTCCACCTCCAGATTAAGCTCACAGGAGAAGAATGCAAAGTTGAAAACTTATCTGGAAGCACATTAGCCCCGGCTTCATGATGTCACTCACCCTTTATTCCATAAAGCAGGATGACCCCAGAATTCCAGTTTCACTCTCTGTAAAAGGGCAACAGCCACTTGTACCTGAGTTCTGAGATTCAAAAGCTTTGAAGTAGTGGTTTATAATAACAGCAGCAATTCTAGAGACTTTGCTAAAACTTAGGCATATACCTTATGAAAACTGTTCAGAAAGAGTTGAGGAGGGTATAAGCAGAGACAAGGGAGACTGCCCCATAATCAAGATTAAATCCCTTTCTGTGACTGCCAACGTCAAGCCACAGTGCTTGGGATGGATGTGGCCTTTACTAAAATTTAGAATGGCACTTTGCCCTATCAACTATAGCATGCATTATTTTCAGCAATGACATTTCTGCAAGAAAGGAAGAACACGGGGGTTAAAAAAGAAAAAGCCTACTGTAAAATCTTGGAAGAGTTCACTTCTGGTAACAGCCTAGAACCCTTCGAAGATAATAACATTGTCCCAATCACTTATACAGAATTTAAGGAAGACAATATCTGAAAGCCCCATGCAGTTGGTGGGGTTGTGATACATATCCTTTAACAAAAGCATTCACCCAAATGCAACAAAACACATGAAACTTTCCTTTCTTCCTCCACTTGTTCAATGCTGAAAGAAAGCAAAAGAAAGGTGTTTCAACTCCCCAGGACTCCTTCCTAATAAGAAAGTTCCTCTTAAATGTAATACAACAACAATAAAATTAAATTTAATGAATAATTCCTCTTTACAGAATAGGAATGAAGAAAATCATGTGCTTCTGTACAATTTCCAAGACATTTCAGGATTCCCTAAATAGAAAACTCTATATTTAGAATAATTGTTTTTTAAGTTGAACTTAATTTAACTACAACACTGGCTAGTATTTCTAGAAGAATGAAGGGATGTGGCCAAAGTGAGAACAAGGAATTAAATCTTCAAGACCATGATAATGATTTGTGTGCTTACTTGAATGTTATTCCAGCACTTTTTCATTAAACTTGAATCACTTAAGAAAACTGTATGCAGATGAGGGATCAGGGACTGAGCCATTGTTTCTCTTTCTGTTTTCACTGTTTACAAATCAACCTTGAGCAACCCCAGTTTATCTTTGCCTTGAGTTTCCTGGCTTGTCCGTTTTTAGCTGGCCACCAAAAGGCAGCTGGTCTAGAGAGGCCAGAATCAGGAGAGAGAAATTACAGGGCTTATCAAGTCATCGAAGAGGCCGTGTTGTGCTCATCCTTTGTAAACAATAAGACATGTCAGCATCCCTGGATGCTGTCATTGCTGACAGTTCTCTAAAGGCCAGTAAGTGTCGAATTCTTTCAAGCTGGGCTGTACCCAGTGAGAGAAATGACAGCATGAGATGAGAGGACTTCATGGATATCTGAGTACCTTGGGAAAAGAGAGGAATTGAGGCTTTTCACTCAGCAACCTAATGAAAACTAGACAAATAGCCTTGCATTTAATATATAGTTTCCACCAATTCATGCTTCTTTTGTTAGGAACAATTCCAGCCTGTATAGGAAAAGAGACCGATATAAGGAAATAATTTCTCATTGACGAGGGGTCTTCAGGCAAAGCAATGCCTATGAAAGGACAAGAGACAGCTTATATTGGGAAATTCCCATTATGAAATCATTTCATTGCTTTAACTTCATAGACTGCAAAATTTTATGTCCTCGAACAAGTAATCAAATACAAAAGGACACAGCTAAATAATCCACCTTGATAGCCAGACTGTATGCAAAACACAAAGAATAAATTACAAGTCCTTAAGGAATATGAATGAGAAAATTGTAGCAAAGAAGGGAAAGACTTGAAAATAGGTTACAAAATCAACATCTAGTGCTTTAAAAATAATGACCTTTACATGCTCTGTCTTAAATCCATAAAGGTATATTTTGAACAAGAGTCTACTTACATGAGTTAACTAGATCACAAAAAATCCCAATACATAACGATTTATTATTTCCAACCTCAGACTTTTAAAATATATATGGTGAAGATCAAATTCTTTCTATGAAAATGGATAACATCTGCTGAAGTAGAATAAACCCACATTAGGTGTTAAAATCTCATTATAACGGCAAGTGATAATGTGTTATATTCAAGACTAATTTTGCCATAACATTTAAGCTATAGATTTTTAGGTTAATGATGTTTTGGAGGAAATGACATTTCCAGTGCTTCTCATTTCTTCTTCCTAAGATTTCCTAAAAGCATCTACTCCATGAAATGATCTAAGTGTCTGAGAAAGAATATGTCTTCGATCCACGTGTAACGTATTAGGCTTCCAAACTTTGAGAAGGATCATTCTTTCAATATAAATTTCATCCTTGAATTAAGGACCATCTTTACAAACAAGGCCAGAACTCAATGTTCCAGTAATCTAACAACAAGCGTATTTAACTTGGATTTTCACTTGTTTCTACATAATCAACACTACTTGATGATACAGAATCACACTGTAGATTATTTTCCCAAGTTTGTTCTTTTATCCTCTTCAATCTTTTCGATTGAAAGAATCAGACCCTTTCTTATCCAGGTACACGTTAAGCACCGAGCCTGTAAGTCTGCCTCCACCATAGAACTCAGAGAGCAACCAAAAAAAATTTTTTTGCAAATTTCTATACACTAAATAGAGCTTCACCCCTGTTTTCCTAACATTCTTTCAAGTGGGAAAACTAAAGATCTATTGGCGTGGCCCAGACAGACAGCGCCTAGCAGCTTTCCGAAGAGCAAATGGTAAAAATAAAATGAAATGAAAAAGATTTGCCTGTCATGGGAGTTGGTCAATAAAATGCAACAGTGTTTATTACAACATTTAAAGTCTGTGATTAAGAACACCAAAAGGCCTAAACTAGAAAGGTTTTCAGCCTGTAATTTCCCCGCAGCTCTGGCCTGTACTTCCTTATGAGTTAGCTCAGCAGGGCTTTTTTTCCATGTCCATCATCAGCTTGTAATTATTGCCATTCTCAAAGCTATGCCAGATGGGTCTTTAGAAGCAGGCATGCAGCTTGTTTATGAGAGAAAGAGCTGTAATATTACTCTACACAGAGACCTATCTGGTCCTCCTCAAAGGGCCCTGCTCCTCTCCCCCGTCCTCCCCCCACCTCCAACACGCCCTGACTACTATTCTCTCTTCCTCCCCTGGACAACCCTCTTCGTTTCAGCTGAATGGCTTGGTGAAGGGCAGGGACCATGGGCGCCAAGAGATACCGGTATCTTAAAGCATATGGCCTAATTGTCACCCTTCACCATTCACATATGGAAATGAGGCCAACCCCCAAGAGAAAAACAAACTGTGGACGCTTTCTCCTACATGTCCTTGTGCAGAGGTTCCTTTAAATCCCCAGAACGTCAAGTCTACCTTTCAGAATGCAGATCTGCAGAGATACCACAACTGTGCCTTCCATTTCTCTTTTCTGGGAATTCCTCCCTGGCTAGAAGTGAAATTCCTAGCAAGATCCTCAAGGACAAACCTTTACTCCCTTTGCCTGGTAGGAAGGATAAACATTTTTAAGAAGGTTGAGGTCAAGGAGCTCTGCAAACCAACACAGGGAAAGGCAAAAGCGCCTAACCGAGGTTCATCTGGTGATAGGTCTGGGGTGTTAGGTATCCCAGAGGGCCTAGCAGAGCTTCAATCAGCAGTTAATGAGGCAGGACCTGCAACAGATAGCCACTTTTAACTTACAAAAGCTTTTAGATGTCTCTGTTTACTTTGATCCATTTCAGTTAATTTGAGCCTGGTTAGGGTGCATTTTCCTCCCCCCACCCTCAGATAAACCCTCTGCTCTGGGCCCCATCTCCACCCCCACCTCCCAAACAATAGTATCATTTACCAACTTACTATTAACAAGCTTTGAGATCTCCTGTCAAGGTCGGCAACAATTATATAAAAAAACGAGGGGAGGAAGACCATAGTCTGCCTATAGAATTGTCATTTCAAAATCCCACCAGTGAAAGGTAAAATGAAAAGGCTGGCCGGCCTGTCCGGAAAGGCTGCCCTTTCAAAGGAGATTTCGTTATTTGTTTCTGATTAAGTGAAGTACACGTTCTTTTATCCCTTGTTATGTTACCCACGTGATGACCGGAGCGCGTTCTTTGTTAAAATGTTTCAGAGCAGATAAAACTAATTTACTGGAACGTGAAATAATCCAGAAAGAAACTGTACCTGATGGTCACCGGCGGGGAGGTCGCTTTAACAGGCCAGCATTTCCAGGCCCTGGGGCTGGGGCTGGGAAGCAGAGAGGGCTGCTGCGCCGGGATATTTTTGCACGTGGGTCCGCCTGTTAATGGGGATGGGCTGGTGTAATGAGCTTTTAATTAGGTCAGCTTGGTACTTGACCCCATTGCACTGTGGGCCTTGAAGATGGGGAGGGGAAGCTCCACACCCACAGGGGCTGGTAAACATCCTGGGAACCGTCCTATCCCCGCATGCCCTGCCCTGGTTCCTTCCACCTGAAGCTCATAGCCTTCTACCTGCACCCTTTCCTTATTCTCTTGCCCCCACCCCAAGAAGCCACTTTCCAAAACACCTTTTCTTTGTCCAAAAGATTATGTTTAAGACAGCTGTGCATTAAAAAACAAACAAGAACAACAACAAAGAAAAAAAAAAGACTCTAGTCATCTAGCCAGCAAAATTAATTTCACAAATACACCTGGGCATATCTGGGTTGACATGTTCGTTTACAATGAACCACTTTCCTCAAGGGAACCATATTGCGATTCTCCACTGCAGTCCTTAGATAAGCTGGAAGTGCTTTAAAGTATTCTCTTTGAAGACCCTAAGCCACCATCAGGAAGTGTAGTTAGGGAAACCCAATTTCCATTTTGGGTCTTTATGGCTGGGATAGGGAAGGGTTAAGTACCCAACTTTGAACTGACTTTACCAGCCAGGAAGGTCCCCAGGCACTTATCCATCGTTCTCACATTAGGTAAATAATGTAAACAATGATCTACATTTATTTCGCTCTTCACCAAGTCTTTAAAAGGAAACCAAGATTCATTCTTCACTAAAGAACATCGAACTCTTTAGTTTTAAGACATTAAAGTCAGAGAAAACAAGTCCAGACACCTTAAAACTGTTTATGAGAACCACAATCATAGTAACAGCTAATATTTATTTCTCCAATGCTTATTAAGGGACAACAGCACTAAATGTTTTAGGATTCTGCATAATTTGTAGAATGTTTAACATACAAGCTTACTCAATCATTTTAGTTAATGACGGTGGCAGTTGCTAAGCTGTAGGCCAAGTTATTCCTTTCATTTACATCCTAGGGAGAGATGACACGGGCATGTTGAGTCACTCAAAACAGGCTCAAACCACCCCAAGGAGTTTGCCTGATGAAAGGTTTTCCCTTCCTTCAAAGCCACTTCCTGTGTCACATGACCTGTATCACTCCAAAGATAATAACACTTCATGCTTCCAGAACACTTTTATCCAAAGATCTCAAAGCATTTTCAAATGTTAATTAAGCCTTCACCATCCTGGAAGATAGCAATGCCAATCTTGCTCTTTAAATACTGTATTCCAGAACACATGTTGTTCTAATCACTGAGAGGGAAATGGAGGCCTCTCTGAGCAAATCTAGCATATAAGCCACCACCCAAACACTTGTGACACCCAAACTTCTCCTACCTCTCCTGGAAAACCACCACAGGATCGCTGTTCTAAATTGTCAACCACATCCAGAAAATAAAAGGGGGAAACAGAGGAAATAAAGGTTTTCTAATAGTTCTGCCTTGTTTAGGGATAGAAATGCATGCAATATACTGTACTTCTGCAAATATATGGGTACTCTCAATAAACAGCTAGGTGTCTTTGTAATGTGCTTTTTCGTTTATCATGATGACCAGAAGGGGAAAATACGGTCAGCTTTCTGCAAAGCTCATATGTGACTGCTTAGACTGCAGTTTACCGTCCTCCCTATTTTATAAACATCGTGGATTGCTCTAATAGATCCAGAGAGTAGTCAGATTTCAGGAAGTTTGTGTATCCTTTCATCTTGATAAAGGAAGAGCATGTGGCAACCAAGGCCCTTCAATCTATCTCTGCTTCCTTTCCAGCTTCATCTCCCTCTACTCTGCCATAATGACTTTCTCTCCATGTTTCCAGTGGGCCAAGCTTGTATCCTACCCCAGGGTCTTTGCACAGAATTTTTCTGCTGTCTGGCATGCTTTATCCCCTATTCTTAATAAAACTCCTACTGTTAGTTCCCAGATTAAAGGTCACTTCTTCAGAGAAGACTTACCGTTCTATTTTTAAATTAGCTTCTATTATTCTTTCTAATGACAGGCTGTTTCAGTTATAATTCATGAAATTTTCTGTTTAATGTCTCCCTCCTGGATTAAAAGGACTGTCTGTCTCATTCACGGCACACAATCCATGCCTACTCCATTGGATGGCCTCAAAAAAAAAAAAACAAAAAAACGATCTGTTGAATAAATTAATGAGTGAATGAATCTTTTAACTTGGTTTGCAAGTCACATTTCCTTTTGAAGGGATTTTACAAGAAAAGAGGACAAGAGAGAAATAGATATCAGAAGTTTGGCTGTAATCATTTAAGTCTTATTTTACTTCTACCAATACTGAAAATAGTAAACAATCTTTGAACTATTTGAATAAATACAATTGTTACTATATTAATCTTTTGAAGTAGGTTTTTTACCTACATTTTTACCCCCCCTCCCTTCACATCCCCCCCCCCATCACAACAACCTTGAGAGGAAGAAACTAAGATTATCCTCACTTTGTGATTATAAGAACTAAGTAATTTGCCCAGGTCTCTAAGATTCCTCATTCTATGTATTCACTTACTCAGCACTAACTTTCTCTCAGGTACTGTAGTGATAGGTAGGGCAATGAACAAGATGGTCATGATCTTCTTAGAGCTTCTGTCTTTGATTCAACACAGCAATAACAGCACAGCACATTCTGGCATGTAATTGGTGCTCAATAAATATTTAAACAGTGTCAATTGTTTCTAAAAAAATGTTCAAGAACTGTAATTGAATCCCTTCAGAGTTTTAAAGGTTCCACAATACTGCTACAATACTGGTGTTTATTGCATGACTCATCTTGGGGAGATAGCATTTACCATTCATACTATAAAAATACAGAGTCCAGAAGGAGGTCACGAATCACTCCAATATTCTAATTTTTAAAATACAACGATTACCCTGGCTGGTGGCACAGTGGATAAGGCACTGACCTGCACACCCGAAGGTCTCTGGTTCAATTCCCAGCCAGGGCACACAGAACCAGGTTGCAAGCCAGGCCTCCAGCCAGCTCTGTAGCTGGAGGCAGGTGAAAGGCAACCATACATTGATGTCCCTCTCCCTCTCTGCTTCTTTCTCTGCCCCATTATCTAAAAATAATAAATAAAATCTTAAAAATAAAATAATCAGTAATGATTTTTTAAAATTTTTAATTGATGGTGCCACACTGCAGCCAAAATGATCTTTCTAAAACACAAATTAGAACATATTGAATCATGTCTCTCCAGTGATTTGCAGTCCTCCAGGGCTTCCCATTGGCCTTGGGATAGAGTCCAATCTCCCCATCTCCTTGATGGGAATGAAAAGAGCTTGACTCCCTCTTCTACTGACTTCACTCACTACCACAAAGACTTTGTTAAAAAACATTCAATTCCTTGCCTTGACCAGTGTAGCTCAGTTGGTTGAAGCATCATCCTGAATACCCACCAAAAGGTTGGGATTTGATTCTCAGTCAGGGCACATATCTAGGTTGAGAGTTCAATCCCTGGTTGGGGTGTGAATGGGAGGCAACCAGTTGATGTTTCTCTCTCTCTTCCTCTCTCTAATATCAATAAACATATATTTCTTAAAGATTTTTATTTTTTATTTTTAGATAAAGGGGAAGGGAAGGAGAAAGAGAGGGAGAGAAACATCAGTATGAGGTAGCCTCTTGCATGCCCCCAACTGGGGAACTGGCCTGTAAGCCAGGCATGTGCCCTAACATGGAATCGAACCAGTAATACTTTGGTTCACAGGCCGCTGCTCAATCCACTGAGCCACACCAGCCAGGGCCAATAAACACATTCTTTTCAAAACATTTAATTGCTCCAATGCCTCTAGACCTTGGGCATACTGCTCTATCTTTTAGTAGTGCCCTCCCTGAATTCCCCATTGCTACCATTCTTTGCCTGTGTTGAGCAGAGAATTTATTTGTGTGTCGGGTTTTTATTGGAAATAATAGCTGTGAAGAAGCAGGGAAGAAAGATTAGGCAGAAAGAAAACATGAACTGCAATACAGGTGCAACTGAAGCCTCAGCAGAACCTATGAGGAGCCCTAGGACTGAGATGGCCCTGCAGAGATGTCCGAACTGAGGCAAAAAGGTGGACCTTTGTCCCCAGCTCCTCTAGAGACAGAGATCATCTTGAGCATGGCAGCTTCCTTCAGCAGAGTGATTCTTGCAAGAGGACCTCAGCTGAGAACCATCAAAATGATCCCCAGCAGGGAATGCATGTTCCAGTCGTTAAGGAGATACTGAGTGGGCCATCACAGCGTCCACTCCAATTTGGTTAATTCTGGTCACCTTTCCAGTCTCAACTGAAATAATCCTACCTCGAAGAAGCCCCACTTCTGACCTCCTCAACGCAGGAGATATGCTCCTCCAAAGCACCTGAAAAAAGGACATAGGACCATGTCCCATTCTACCTACCAATATATAAACAATTATGAACAAATAAAAGAATGAATGACAAACTAAAGATTCCATTTTTATTTTTATTTTAAACAACACATAGATACCAAACAGGTCTGGAAGATTATTTACCAAAATATTATCTCTTGGTGGCAGAATTCTGTGTGATTTTTATTTCCTTCATCATAACTTTGGTTATACCTAAATTTGTATAAGTACCTGTGACTTTTTACATTTTTTAAGGTTATAATCATTTGAAGAAAAAAATTAACATGGTTCTTGTAATGATAACTAGTATCAATAGGTTCATCACATAAAATTATTTTGTACCAATTTATAGTTCATAAAGCAGTTCAGTTAAGCAATTTTGTTTAATCTTGATAACAAGTTAACAAGAGAAGAAAGGCAACTACGATCATGTGATTCTTACTGGATTGCAAAATAACACCAATTCTCTGAAGTCAGGAATGAGTTGATGGATTCTCACAGCCTGGGAATTCAACTGCCTAACATGCTTATTTCTCCAACATGTTCATTTTTGCCCCCTAACCCCAGGAAATGTATTTTCATTGCTTTCAGAGAGAGAGGAAGAAAGAAAGAGGAAAGGAAAGAGAGATGCGTCAACTGGTTGCCTCCTGTGTGTACTCCGACCAGGGACCAAACCTGCAACCTAAGTAGGTGCCCTGACCAGGAACTGATTCTGCAACCTTTGGTTATGGGACAGTGTTCCAACCAACTAAGCCACACTGGCCAGGGTCCAACGTGTTCATTTTTTATGCGGTCTTGCCAGGCCTTGGGGGAAGAGTGATATAGGGAGAATGTATATAGGCAATTCCACCCTATCTGCCCCAACGCTTACTGGCCTCATTCACTGTCCTCACTTTTCTTGCCCTCCCTCCTCCTATTCATGAAAGAAAATATAATACCCTTCCATGGCCTTATTTTCATCATTTGTTTGCACAAGCCTAATCTACAAGGCCTGCTAGAGTTGAAAGCCTTGTTTTCCCTTCACATCGCATGTCCCCCCTCCCTCCTACAATGATAACAATTCACACATGTATAGCACTTTCCAGAGGCGTCCCCATACATCACCTCACTGGATCCTCCCAGCAAACCTTTGAGGTCTGCACATCAGATAGTATTACCCCCATTTTAGAGATAAGGAGACCAAACACAGAGAGGTTACATGACTTGCCAAAAATCACAGTTAGTTACTGATAAAGACAGGACTAGAATCGAAGGCCTTACAGAAAAGCCCAGAACCCTCTGTGGTTTTGCTTTGATCTTATAGTCTAGCATATGACCCACTGATAGGACCCAGCAGAATCTAAAACCTGTAGCAAACAAAGCTGATGAGGGCAAAATTATGGGTTCAGTTTCTGAGTAGGCTGATGTGACCCTTGCCTTGGAGTGTTCTAATGCCTACAACAAACCTGCAAATGAAAGACCTAAGTTACAAAAGGGACTCGCTAAAAGTGTGTAGATGATTCAGCTCAATTCTATCATCACATGACTTCAATACGTTAATTATCTATTCCTTAAGCCTACATAAATATATTCACGTCAATGTTTTTTAAAAAACATTTTATAAATAGACTATACAAATCTATACCTCTATAACTGTCCCTTTCTTTCATCACAACTTATACTTATTGTCCTGGTGCAATTAATGGCTCTCCCTTTCACTTAAAAAAAGAAAAAAATTGCCCCAGTGTGGAGGATAATTTATATGGTCATTCTATATTCATCTCACAGAGAACAAATGTACGATTTCAGTAGACCCTGAATGGTATTGATTTTCAAAGTGGCAAGCCCCAAATGCTGTCGGAAGGGTTGCTGTTATTGAAATACACTGCTGGGAAAATTCCCAGTGTTAAATGGCCTTCACGAAAGACAGTAAGACACACATCCCTTTGTGTTCTTTTGGGCTCAGGTTTTAAAATGCAGTGAAATTCTGGCTAGCTTCAATCCATTTGCTAAATAATTTGGGTTTTTCTGCACCTCATTCCCTCACCTGATATTATATCTTTGTCTCATTGCTTATCAGAAGTGTTCCTTTCCGCATTCATTTAAAAAAAATTAGAAGAAACCAATTAGAATTCTTTTTTGTTTTTGTTTTTTGTTTGTTTGTTTGTTTGTGTTCTTTTGCTTAACCTTATAATACCACCTACATTTCCCAAAGGAATCTGGCCAAGGCAATGGCCTAAAACATAGCAAATGGTTAAAGGTAAGATTTTCATGGGAATTCCAGCTCATGCCCCTTTAGCTTGTATAAGTCATTTTCCCCCTATCCTCTGTAATATGGGGAGAATATTTGCTCTTGAGTCACTAAAAAACCAGAAAAGATGCTATGACTCACACAATGGACAGAAAATTGCATTTTGCTCTCTTTAGAAGCACTGCCTTAACATAAAGACCTGGTCCTTGTTTTCAGGGAGCTTATAATCATGCTCCCAAGGACAGATACAAAATAGCACATAATTAAATGCTAAGAATGTGTGTTCAAAAAGCAATATGTTAGCCTAAGGAGAGTGTGTTATGGGTTGGAATAGTAAGCAAAAAGTCAGTGTTTATTCTTTTTCCCAAGGTACATCTCAAACATCTCAAGAAAATTATCTGCAGGGTATACAGCCATACCCCCAAAATTCCCCCAGGTACAGAATCAATGTTTAGCCCTACTTTCCCGGATTTTGATGTGGGCCCTAAGTGACACTACCAGATACCTCATAGAAGACATCTATTTTTAAAAAATTTAATTCAATTCAATTATCTGAGCTGGCAAAAATGGAAAAATCCATATTTTGTTATGAGATCCTTTGATCCTTTTTTTTAAACAAAGATCTGTCTTTCCCTGTCATTGTAACAAGCATAACCAGGTTGCATTTCTTTCTGAAGTATACAGATATAAAGATAATATCTGAAAACCCTGAGTAAACACATCTCCAACCCAGATCACAGTAGAAAACAGACAGGAAAAGGCAGAGTAATCTCAGTTTCTTTGAAGCAAGAATTTAGCTCTTTTGTGATAATACATCTTTATAATCATTAACCATCCTGTATTACTGAGCACCTACTAGGCCAGGCATTGTGATAAAGATCTTTGCCCTGCTGTAATATCTGACTTGGAAAAGTGACTGCCATAGGGCATATCTACACAAGAGAGAAGGGCTTTAACATTTGTTGAAGACCGACTATTGCCAGACAATAGATTAGGCTCTTTACACTTCTAGTCCTTAATTTATCTCCCCAGTTACCCCCATTTACCAGAGGAGGAAACAAATGCTCAGAGAAAATATTGCAAAGGAGCTGAGTTTAACCAGAATTGCCAAGCCTCTCTATTGACCATCCCAGGTTTGCTTTGTTCTCATTTGCGCTGCGAGTGCTGTTAGCTGGTCCCATTGAAGAGAGGGGTCTGACATCGGGATGCTTTTTCCAGCAGGGTTCTCCTGGCAGAAGAATGTTCTATCCTGGTTGTCACGCAGAAACCCAGGCCTCCAACAGTGAGCCCACTTACGTCACATGCTTTCAACAACTCCAGGGCAATGGAGGAAAACAGCCACATGGAAAACTTAAAATAATAGGGGATTTTAAAAAAACAAATCCTTTGTGTTTGTCTTGTGAATTCATTATACAATTATTGGAATTCCGACGCACATTTTTCTAATGTCGAATCATAATTATTCCACAGTGCCGGGCCTGCTGCTAGTTGAGCACTAGAGCAATCTGGGCAAGGAAGCAGTAGGCAGCCAAAATGCTTACTTCAGGGCCTGGTTTTCATAATGCCAGAGTGCTGGTGGCATTGGACAGGTCACTACTTGGTCTAGAGCTTCCTCTAGAAGAAAATGAATGGGTGGAACTAGAACTGATCACTTGATTTATTATTAAGTATCAACACGCAGTCTTGGCCCTCATGATGTTTACAGTCTAGTGGAATAGCTGATTTCAATACCATGTGTTAACTGCTATAAAAAGTCATATAGAGGATGCCATGGGAATGCACAGGAGGAACATGGAATTCATTCTGTGTGATAGGGTTGTGCTCAGAAGAAGGAGGGACATCTCAAGCAGAGGTGTAAAGGACCAACAGGAGCTGGCAAGGCCACATATGCATATGCAGAGGGTCAAGTAAGTGAGTGGGAGGTGGGCAGTGTCCCAGGAGGAGACAGCAGCGTGGACAAATGCCTGAAGAGGAGCTGCCATGTCCCCTCATGGAGCATCTGGTTTGAAAAGGTGGCTGGAGAGTAGACATAAAGCAGATAAAAAGGAGGGCAGGGGCCAGACTTATCATTCGAGGTCTTATATATCACCAAAAGAAGTTTGGACATTATTCATTCCTTTAGAAATGTTTTTTAATTATATTTTATTGATTATGCTATTACAGGTGTCCCAATTTCCCCCCTTTGCCCTCTTCTATCCAGGCCCCGCAACACCTTCAGGTAATCCCCACACCATTGTTCATGTCCCTGGGTCATGCATTTAAGTTCTTCAGTTATGCCTTTTCCTATACTGTACTTTTCACCCCCATAGCTATTCTGTAACTACCTATTTGTACTTCTTAATCCCCTCAACTCTTCGGCCATTCCCCACACCCCTCCTACCTGGCAACCATCAAAACCCTCACTATGTTCATGATTCTGTTTGACTCATTTTTTTAGACTCAATTGTTGATAGATATGTATTTATTGCCATTTTATTGTTCACAGTTTTGATCTTCTTCTTTTTCTTAAATAAGTCCTTTTAACATTTCATGTTAACATTTCCTCATTGGGGAAGCTCTTTGCCCATTGATTCCAAATGATAGCTTTGCTGGGTAGAGCAATCTTGGTGTTAGGGCCCTGCTTTTCATGACTTTGAATATTTCTTGCCAAGCCCTTCTAGACTTCAAAGTTTCTTTAGAGAAATCAGCTGACAATCTTATGGTAATTCCCCTGTAGGTAACTAACTGCTTTTCTCTCGCTGCTTATAAGATTCTCTCTTTATCTTTAACCATAACCATTTTAATTATGAGGTGTCTTGGAGTGAGTCTCTTTGCATCGAGCTTGTTTGGGGTTCACTGTGCTTCCTGGACTTGCATGTCTATTTCCTTCACCAAATTAGGGGAGTTTTCTTTCATTATTTTTTCAAATTGATTTCCAGTTTCTTGGTCCTTCTCCTCTCCTTCTGGCACCTCTATAATGTGAAATGATGAAATACTTGAAATTGTCCCAGAGGCTGTTCACATTATCCCCATATTTTTGGATTCTCTTTTCTTTTTGTTGCCCTGACTGGTTGTTTTTTGCTTCCTTATGTTCCAAATCATTGATTAGATTCTCAGCTTTATCACTCTACTGTTGTTTTTCTGTAAATTGCTCTGTATTTTAATTAGTGTATCCTTTGTTTCTGCCTGGATATTTTTTATACTGCTGAGGTCCTCACTAAGTTCCTTGAGCATCCTCAAAACCAATGTTTTCAACTCCACATCTGCTAGATTGCTTATCCCCATTTCATTTAGTTCTTTTTCTAAAGTTTTAATCTATTCTTTCATTTGGGCCATGTTTCTTTGTCTGTTTATTTTGGTAGCCTCCCTGTGTTTATTTCTATGTTATTAGGTTGAGCTGCTATGACTCCCTGTCTTGGTAGCCTATCCTAATGTAGCAGGTGTCCTGTAGAGTCCAGTGGCACAGCCTCCACTATCACCCAGCTGGGTGCTTGAGATGCACCCTTTGTGTGGTCTAAATACATCCTCCTCTTGCAATTGAGACTTATTTGCTCAATTGTTGGCTAATCAATGGGAGAGTGGGGTACCTAAGCCAGTCAGTTGCAAGGACTAGCTATTACCACTGACCACCCACCTCTGCCCTCCATGTAGGATCAGCTGTGCAGGGGCAGGGTGGTGGTGCTCTGGCATGGTCTGTAGTTGTCCACTGGGTGCATTGGCTGTGGGGTTTCCCTGGTGGTACAGGCCAAGGTCAGCCCCCACCTGTTCTGCCCAGGGCCACCCTGTCTGAGCTATAAAGCAATCTGAGATTGCTGCTCCTAGTGCTAGATTTGGAGATTCCCAGGTGAAGCCAAGCTGTGAGTGCAGGCTGATTGCCACTACTGCCATGCCTGGAACCACTTAGCAAGAGTTACAAGGGCTCAGGGCTCACTGAATGGCTGTGGCTTGTTTGAGAGGATTAAGGAAGTTGTGAAGCGGGAGCCAAGACCAGCCATTCATATGGAAAGCAGCTTGGGTGGGCCCATATGTTGGGTGGGACAGAGTCTCTGGAGATCTTCTGAGTGGGGCAAACGGTGTAGCCTGGTTGATGGAGTCTCAGATATGGCCCCAGCCTCCTGGCTCTGTGCCTTTGTTCGGGGAGGGTTCCAAAAAGAGACAATGGCTCTTCCCACCTTTATGTCTGTGAGAAAGCTGTTCTCCAGCTCTTGCCTTGATTCCAGACACTTGAGTTTACCCCTGAATGCCTTGTACGCTGCTACCCCAGTGCTGGAGCTCGGAGGGAATGAGTCTAAGTTTGTGTGTGATTTCTTTAAGATAAACTGCTTGAGGCTCCAGCAGTTTCTTCCACTGACTCAATCCTCACTATCTTTCAAAGTTAGAAATTATGGGGATTTATCTTCCTGTCACTGGAATCCTGGGCTAGGGGGGTCTGGTGTGAGGCTGGGATGCTTCATTCCTGAGATATCCCTCCCATTTTTATCTATCACACATGAATGTGGGACCAGTCCTTTCCATGTCTTTGTCCTTCTTACCAGTCTGGATGGATGTGGTTTCTTTAATTCCGTAATTGTCATATTTCCAGTCAACTCTATTTCTAATGTTTTCGAGTGATGGTTGTTCTACATTTCAGTTGTAATTTTTATGAGGTTGTGTGAGGAAGTGAACCATGTTTACTATGCTACCATCTTGACTGGAAGTCCAGAAACTGTTTATTAACCTTACTATGGGCCAGGCATTTTTCTAGGGTCTGGGGTTCGCAGAATATTAAGCAATAGAGATAGATTCCTGCTTTTACAGAGCAAAATAAGAATCCATTCAAGGGTTTAAAGCAGTTAAATAACATCATTGGAGTTTTGTAAAGACCATACTGGTTTGGACAAGGATAGCCTCTTTCACCTATAAAATTCTGACTCAATGATTAAAAACTCAAGACATAATAAATCATAAAAGCTCTATGCTACATTTATACTTTATATTTGAATATCTAATTATATTCTTTTCATATATATATATTTTTTGTTTTACACTTTTCTTTGCAAGTCTTTAATAAATGGAGTGTTCAGACATAGAAACATTTAATTGGTAGGAAAGGAAAGTGAGCCAATATACACTGAACACTGATGATACACTGAAGATGAGGAGGGAGGGGGACACTAATAACATCTACTTCACAGGTGAGGACTACTGAGCCCCAAATTTAGTTAACTTGGTATGAACAGATAATCAAATTGGAAATCCTGGTTTGTTTGCTTGTATGTTTCTTTGCTGTACATCAAAGCCCATACTGTTTCAGGTCACAAAACATAATTATGCATAGTCACCCTTCTCTCTCAGCTCTTAGAATAGTGAAAGATTGGTTCATAGGTATCAGCTGGTTGACTCTGTAGTTCTTTCTCAATTAAGTATGTCCTATTTTTGATAAATTGCAATGCTCCTAAGAATGTTCAGGGACCATGTGCATCTTAAAATTCTGCTGTGAGTTTATAGAAAACAGAACTCAATTTTAATCTAGCAAGTGTAGAAAGCAAGTTTCAGGTAAGGAGAAGGTAGCATTTTCCCCGGAGTAAAAATCACAGGTGGTGAGGAAAGAGACAAAACTTAAATAGTTAGTTCTTCCTAGAAAGGTGTTTTCTAGAACAAGAAACACTGCTTTCAAGTCCAAGAATTCCCTGAGCTTCCTGAAAATAAACTAAAAATAAATAATAAAAACCACCTCAGGTCTCCGAGTCCACGCTTGCTCTGCTCACGTAGCATTTCCTCTCCTCCTGGCACAGTGGCCGCCACCCCGCCCCGCGGAATCCCAGCTCTCACTCAGCAAGGCTCCGGGTTTACGAGGCCTCCAGGAGCCTGGTGGCCTCCTCGAACTTGCAGTTCCCGCCCACCACCCCCAGATCTTCTGGAGTTCCCTGCTTCCTGTCCTGGAGCCAAGCCCCTTGCAGGACTCACAGGAGGCGAGGCATTTTTTTTTTTTTTTTTTTCCAAACCCCAGAATGCCTCTGTTTCTTCCCAAGTAAGACACTTACTTGTCTTACTACACTCAGCTGTAATTGTTGAACACAAGAAGACCAAGCACCCTTTCTGTTTGTTTTGTTTTTGTTTGAAGCACAGTAGTCAGTCCTATCTGTTCATCAGGTAGAGCGACTTTGTTGGTTGCTTACCCAGGATTTCTCACGCTTGCTTTTCTTTGGAAAATCCACCCACTACACACAGCCTTGTGCTGACTTAAACTAGTAATGCTTAATCCCATTCCCCCAGCTAGCTACTGGTTTTTGAGCGAAGTTTTGTTGTGGTTCTGACAAAGGAGAAGGGAGTCTGAGAATTGTTGCCTTGCTCATAACAAAAGGCACCAGAAGGAAACGGCGTTTTTTCCCTTCTTAGTCTTGTACTGAAATCAATCTAACCATCCTGCAACCATGAAGGAGTCAGTCTGGGGACAGAGCTGACATTCTCAGGGTGGCAGAGCAGGAGTACGACAAGAACCCGGGTGTTTTAATTCACCCACCATGGAGCTGCCTTCCTAGAGGACTCTTCTCATGTGAAGTAAGAAATTTTTCTCATTGTTTAAATCATTTCAGATCATGCTTTCCTTGTACTTGAGAATGACCTAGTCCACTACAGAACTGATGAGTGGGACAACAAGCTTATTAATGTTCAAGGTCATGGAGTCAGGCCTGGGAAGATTTAACAAAAAGGCAAGCTTTCATTGTCAAGGCTGTAGACATTCTGGGTGCAGTATGTCTATCACTTGAATTTGTCTTCATTGGATTTGAGGATCCTAAATAAATACTGAAGAAATATTAATCTTCCCTCCCCATTTGTCAATATGTACCATAGAGAAAGACCTTCCCTAATTTAAAGCGAAGCATTTTACATCTTAGGAAGCTCTAAGGTTTCATTGCCTCACTGCAGTGAGAGGCAGTACTACTGCTCAGCCCACACCTCATCCCACACCCCACAAAAGATGCTGATGGTGAGGGCAGCAGTGGTGTCCATGTGGATGTGATAGAAGTCCCCACCCAACTCCATGGCAGATGTCATGTCATTTCTAGCAGGGCTGCCCCAGAATCTATCAGGGTACCATGGCACCCAGTGGCTCACCACACTACCTGGCAAGGATGGGTGGGGTTTGATTGTGAGCACATGTAAAATCATCTCTAAGGAGACAGTTAGGAGCATATTGATGAGAGCTGGGAACCAAGGACCCTGCACCAACAAGTAGGAGCAAAGGCAAGGGTAATTTGAGTGATTGCTATTTCTATCAAATTATCCATACCCACCAGTGGCTAAGAAGGATGCCACTGAGACAAAAGAAGGCCTTTATAGGCCAAGAGGAAGGAAGATGGCATAATAGTTTGATAGTCATACATCAGAAGTTCAGATAGAGTATGAAACCACCCTTTTGAGTGATTCTGCTTTGAGTTTATCCAGGCAGGATCATAAGCAAGGAGGTACTAAGAGGGCAAGACTCTACTTAATAAGATCAGGCTTCAGATAATTTTGGTAACAGAAATCATTGCTTGAAACTTTACTTAACATTTTAAATCAGATAACCTAAAAAGAGAAACATTACTGAGATTCAATCATAGAGGATTTTAAGTTGTAGAAATTTGGAACAATGGACCTGAGATTATAAAACTAGAAGTATTAAGCCTCTCAGGATTCACTTAGAATCTGTTCTGAAACAATATACTAAGTAATCGTGTTCCCAAATGTGCTTTTATTGTTGGTTTTAACCCAGGGCATGTAGTGTGTGTGGCTTCAAAGATGCAAAATCATGTTAGAAGCACGCCATCTCTCTTACTTGGTCTCAATGGATCTTACAAAAGAGAAACTGGGAGATCAAAATCCGTATTTGCCTAAATCTAAAACTGATAGGGCTGGTTTCTAAAAACTAAGAATCTACTGAAAAGAGCAAGGAGAAAGCCACATGAAACCACCAAGCTGAGACTTCAAAATGGTCTAAAGTGACAGAATTAGCAAAATATTTTATTTTAATCTTTTTACCTTCCCAAATCTCCTAAAATAAAATCATACTTCAAGGCCACCTAGTGATAAGTTGAGGTATATGTAAAATGGTTACTACTGTCACATCAAAAATGTCCCTCCTCGGCCCTGGCTGATGGCTCAGTGGATAAGGCGCCGGCCTGCGAACCCGAAGGTCGCAGGTTCGATTCCCCAGCCAGGGTACATAACAAGGTTGCAAACCAGGTCTCCAGTCAGGTCTGTGGCTGGAGGCAGGTGAAAAGCAACCATACATTAATGTCTCTCTCCCTCTCTGCCTCTCTCCCTTCCCCTCTTTCTAAAAAATAATGAAATAAAATATTAAAAAAAAAAAAAAAAAATGTCCCTCCTGAAAAAAGGAGCAGGGAGGCAGGCATGAATTAGGACATAGTCTAGAGAAAATTCTATTATATTTGTAAATTAACTTTATAAGGAGGAATTCTTTAAGTACCTATAGTTACCCTTAAAGGAATGTTCTAGTCCCTGGGGTTGGCTGGCAGGGAGTGAGGCTGGCACAGGGGTAGGGTCTGTATGCTTAATCATGATCAGGTGGGAAGCAGAGGCTGAGTGAAAATTCAGAATCATATTCAAGAGGTCATGAGGTGGTCAAACTAGAAAAGTCTAGAACAATGCCAGGTCAAGGGGCTGGCTCATGCCAGGAGTAAGAAAAGAAGCCAGGAGAGTGAAGGAAGAAAAGGGAGGAAGGTGAGATTCAAGGTAGAAGGGTTCAGAAAGTTTATTGTGTGGAAGATCAGGTGCCCTCAAAGTTCTCCTGTTGGGTCTGGTGGTATGGACTTGAATGGTCAGCCCAGCTTAAAGGAACCAATAGGGTAAATGGAATGACACAGATGAAAATAAATGCCAGAATAATTCTGGTCTTTCTTCTCCAACCCCAACTATGTCAACTATTCATCTCATTCCTCCTATTAAAAAAAAAAAAAAAAGGGGGGGGGGGGTAAATGGTCCCCAAATGTAGGCAGGCATCTTATAAACAGGTAATCTACTTAAAATGTCATTTCAGCCACAGTTTCAAATAAGAGGTAGGGGAGGTTCAAAAGAAGAAAAATCACTTCTAGTGAGGAAAAGAAAGAAAGAAAATGCACTATTATTTTTTTGAGCCCTTAATATGTGTCAAACATGGATTCTCACCACAGCCCTCAAGTGTTTTTAGCCACAAACTTTGTCAGAGGAAAGGAAGACTCAAGAGGTCTATCCCCAGAGACAGATGCAAGGCCAGATAGGTCTCTAGAGCTTCCTCCTGAGAGAATCATGGAAGTTCCACGCCAGGCGGATGGCATATGGTCTGAAACTAGCAAGCTGGCTCAGAAAAGCTGAAAGGGAATTGTCAGAGATGGGCATTCCAGAAGAAACAAAGTGAGCAAATGGAAAAAGGTAAGAAACACAAATGCTGTCAGAAAACAAATAGTACTGAGTCCTTTGGAAACAGTTGGGGGAGGGGGGGAGGGGGAGGCCGCAACAATCGGAGCCATAGGAAAAGAGAAGTAGAAGAAGAAGTTGTGATCAGCCTGGAAATACTTCCCTGCGAATCCATGTGTCACCCTGTGCTACCTGTATGTTCTACGGCCACTCTAAAGGGTCCTTTCAAGTAAGTCATTCATTGTAGGTCAAATGAAAGTTTAACTAGTTTTCAGAACAAGAATCAAAGCTCCTTAACTTGCCCCAAATCATACACAGGGGCTCTCTGGAGTCCGAGGAAGACTTGAAACAAAGGCTCAACCTGGCTGACATCCAGGGGAGACCTCATTCTTGGGTTTCGATGGCGTGTTTTGTTTTCAAAGACGATTTTAGCTTCTGGAATATCATACTAATTTAAAATCCCATGATCTATAGTGATGAAACTCACTAGTTCATCCTTGGGGCTCCCAGGCTGTCACATAAACTAGTGTTTTACTTCTAGCTTATACCTTAGAGAGTCTGGAGACTACTGGAGTGTTTACGTGTTTTTACGTGTGTCCCTGAGAGGGTCACAGTGTTGCCGTCCCTCCACAGGCTTCCTCTGCAGTCTGTGCCTCTGACCTCGGTGCTCATCTGTTTCCCATGATTCCTACTGAGCCCCAGGGCAGAACAGTATAACATAGTACAGCATAATTCACTTTTATTGAGCATCCTTCATGCAAGCTATCACAGGGAGCTAATCAAACGCTGACGGGAAAGGGTCTGCTGCAGGATAAGATTTAAAGGGAGGAACTGATTTAATGGCTCGGAGGACAGAAAAGAAATTTCAAATAGATGGGTTAGGGGAAGTGAAAGAACAGCCCTCACTGTGGTAAACTGTGGGCAGAGAGAGAAGTGACTAAGTTTAGTGGGAAAGAACACATATGGGTAGGGAAGCCGCTGGCATTCCGAGAAACTGCCAACATTTTCATAGCCAAAGATTATCTGAATTTCATTCAGGAAAGTAATGGGTCTAAGGAACCTATTTGGGTTCCAAGGAACAAAAATCCCAACCCAAAATGATTTGAGCAAGGAAATCTTTTTATCTCACGTAAGATATGCTAAGAGACTGGCCCCGTTAATTCAGTGGCCCAACAATGCCATCCAAGTCCCATCCTCTTGCCCTCTTTCTACTCTGAGCCCTGTAGTGTGTCAGATATGTCCTCAGAACTGCCAATCCCCAGGTCACTGGGTGGTTGATGCAGTTCCAAGCATTACGTCTACATACAGCAACATCCAGACATAATAGGAAGCAAAGGAAGAAAGAGATGCAGTTTCCCCAGCAGGTTCCCTTTGCAGAGTGTGGGGCTCCTTTCCCAGAAGTCCCTGGCAGATTTGCCCTCATACTTCTTTGGCCAGGATTGGGGTCCAGTCCTGTTTAAACCAAACACTAGGAAGAAGAATAGAATCATGATTGGTGCAAACCATTCAAGATGTACTTCCAAGTCACATAAGAGAAGGATGAACCCCCAAACCAAGGCTTTGCCCACAAGTAAAAGAAAACAATGGTGACTGAGATGTCAACCCACCATGTCTCGTACAAAAGCAATGGGAACTGGACATTGTGTCTGTTGACCCTGGAGGAACAAGGTACATCTAATACATGATTAGTTACACAATTTAGGTTAATTGGTTATAACTTAGGGGGAAAATCCTTATGAGGAAGAAAGTAAGAATTTCTAAGTATAAGGGCATGTTAGGGGGAGGTGGTAGAGGGAGCTGAATTTTGGCCTTATTCAAGAGTGAAATTAAGCATATTGAAAGATGGGATGTTTGGGATCAAGGATTTCTGCTCTTGGCAGAGGAGGTATGGGAATGCGAAATTTTAGTCCTGAATTAAAGAATGGAATGGTATTGTCGGAGCCTTTTGAGAGCAAGAACCTCCTGTTTCTGGGGGTAAAGCAGCTGTGAAAGGGAGATATGCAAGACTGCATAGCCAAATATCAACCCAGGGACACGCATCTGATCTGAAAACTTCTGCAAAGCCCAGCACAAAGTGTTGTGTCAAACCCACAGGAATAAGAGAAAGACACATTTTTGTTAAGTGTGGAACCAACCTGAACTTTACGGGTTCTGAGCTTCTTGCTGATCCTGAATCTTTGGGGATTTGAGTTTATTTACTCTGGGCAAAATTCACCTTCCAAGTACCAAGGGAAAAAAGAAATGGTTCCAAAGATCACTGAGCACCAGCTAAGTCTTAAAAAACCCTACAAGGATGTGTTAAGTGTAAATGAATCACAAACACGCAGATTAAATTTCTCCTAAACTGCATCAGAGCTTAAAGGCCAAGAGGAAAAGCACTTGAGGCAAAAGACATTTTGGCTTTTGCAGAACCTAAAACATTTTTAATGTGTTTGAATTCATTCAATTAAACTAAGATTCAGCTGAGGTCTTTCTTCCTAGTGTTCAGCCTGGTGATATGCAGCTGCCATTCTAGATCTGCCTTCGCCTTACAAAGATTAGTTTTGTTTTTTCAAAATTAACTTCTTGTACAAATTGGTAGCTATAAAATAATCACAGGGATGTAAAGTACAGCGTAGGGAATATAGTTAATAATGTTGTAATAATTATGTATGACACCAGATGGGTACTAGAATTATCAGGGAAATCACTTTGTAAAGTATATAAATGTTTAACCACTATGCTGTATACCTGAAACTAATATAAAATAATATTGACTGTCAACTGTAATTGAATTTTTTCATTTTAATTTTTATTTTATTACTTTTTAAAGATTTTATTCATTATTTTCAGAGAGAAGAGCAGGGAGAAAGAAAGGGAGAGCAGCATCAATGTATGGTTGCCTTTCGCCTGCCTCCAGCCACGGACCAGGCTGGAGACCTGGCTTGCAACCTGGTTCTGTGTCCTGGCTGGAAATTGAACCAGCAACCTTTGGGTTCACAGGCCGGCACCTTATCCACTGAGCCATCAGCCAGGACCTTGAATTTTTTTAATTTTTAAAAAGAAAATTAGCCCTGGCTGGTGTGGCTCAGTGGATTGGCACTGACCTGCTGGTTTGAGTCCACATAACCAGGTTGCAAGCCAGGTCTCCAGCCAGGTTCCCACCTGAAGGCAGGTGAAAGGTAACTGTACATTGATGTTTCACTCCCTTTCTTCCTCTCTCCCTGCCCTTCTCTCTGAAAATAATGAATAAAATCTTAAAAAAGAAAAAAAAAGAAAATTAACTTCTTGATCCAGTATGATCAAAGGTAGCTGAGACAAATATGATAATAAAATTGTTAATCTAATGGCCTTTAGTACAAAGTTTTATACTCAGTGTTGGGCATAATACTAACAATTCCAAGAGATATAAAAATAAAGCAATCTCTTCTAAAAACTTTGTGTTTCAAATACTGCCATGAGTCTATAGCAGGAATTTGGGTGTCATTGAATCATCTGTGGAAAGTTATTATTGAGGGTGTACTAGGTAGCAGATACCACCAGGGATAAATGATAAGGTTGTAAAATTACCCATCTCTTTATCTGTTCACTTCTTGTTCCAGAAGAACATCACTTGGTAATTGGCTCAATGTGTTATGTCACTAAGGTCTCTCCTTTTTTTTGGAGTAGGTGAACATCCCCTGTGTTTTCTTTTGTCTTTACTTCTCATCCTTCAAACACACAGATATGCATACATCCTTCCTTATAATAGATGCTCACACTGAGAAGCTGTAACATCATTATCTCTTTATTTCTCCACTAGACTCCTCTCTTCTGCCTGCCTGACTCAGATAAAACTCTGTTTGCTGTCTATTTGATTGCCTCAAAATAGTATATAGCCAAGTTCGGTTAAATACTCCTCAATGTTCTAGATTACTCTAGGTGAAGAATTTACAATATTTGATTCCACATCTTTCAGGTAGCTTTCCGTGATAATGATTTCTTGAGCCTGAACTTGATGTAAGTTTTGCATTCAAAATTACACTCCTTTGGGGCGTGTAGTCTAGTGGATGGTCTATGGTAAACCATCCCTCCCAATAAAACTCAAACAGCAATTATAACATAGAGGTATCTGTATATATCTTACTTTGATTGAACACATTTGTTGCACAGACATTTCACATGAACCCAGTAAGATAGGTATTATCACTATCTCGATGTTACAGATGAGGAGTCAGAATTTCGGAGAAATTAAGTAACATGACCAAGGTTACATTTCTAGGAAGTAGCAGAGGCAGAATTTGAAGAGGTTTGTAGGAACTAGGCCTGATCTGCTAACTTATATTTCTCACTGGGTCCAGTAAAGCTGAGAAGGAGTGCCGGATGGAGTTCTTTGGCTGGGGTAAGAATGAAAGAACTAGAATTTTGTTTTGTTAGCCTTAATTTGGTTAAGGGGAAGGAATGATACTACAGGGGAACTGTTTTTTTTTTTTTTTTCTTTTTTAATTAAATTTTATTTTATAAGAATCCCTGATGAAACCAGAGGAAAACAATCTTGCTTCTCCTCTCTCCTTCAAGCAAGTGCCCAAAATGTCCTTTCTAACTCCTGACTTGAGAGATAGCTTATGTAATTATTATTAGAGTAGCCTGTCCTGTTAAAGAGAAAAACCCAAGGATAAGAGCACTGGGGATCCCCTGCTTCAGAAAATTGCTATAAAGCAGGACAGACTCATAACATCCAGTGGGAAAAAAAATCACATATGTTAGATTTTAAATTGGACATGTATTTGGAGAAAGAAACAGGAACTGAGTGTATGACTGATAAAGAAAACAACTGGCCAACCTATTATCATTGCAAACTTTTGGGTTGGCCAAAAGTTTAGTTCGCTCTTTTTCTGTAAGAAAGCACTAGTAGTGTTTGGTTGTCTTTAACTTCATTCAAAACAATGTTGTTAGATTATATCGTGACAGCTGCCATATCAGCAAGCATTTAAAAACCATCTTATCAACATTAGTGAATTTTTATGTAACCATTTTAATATTGACAATGGAAGAAAAAAAACAATGTTTTCAGCATATTATGCTTTATTATTTCAGGAAAGACAAAAACGCAACTGAAAGTAAAAATAAATTTTGTGCAGCATATGGAGAAGGTGCTGTGATTCATCAAATGTGTAAAAAGTGGTTTGCAAGGTTTTGTGTTGGAGATTTCCTGCTGGGCGATGTTCCGTGGTTGAGTAGACCAGTTGAAGTGGATAACAATGAAATCAAGACATTAATTGAGAACAATAATGTTATACCATGTGGGAGATGGCTGACATACTCAAAACATCCAAATCAAGTGTTGAAAATTCTTTGCACCAGCTCGGTTATGTTAATCACTTTGATGTTTGGGTTTCACATAAGTAAAGGGAGAATACCTTCTTGACCCTATATCCTCATGTGATTCTCTACTTAAACATAATGAAAATGTTTCAAACTGTGATGGGCAATGAAAGGTGGATATTTTTCAATAACGTGGAATGGAAGAGATTGTGGGGCAAATGAAATGACCCGCTATCAACCACACCAATGACCGGCCTTCATCCAAAGAAGGTGATGTTGTGTTTTATGGAGGAACTGGGAGGGAGTCCTCTACGATGAGCTCCTTCTGAAAAATCAAATAATTAATTCCAACAAGTACTGCTCCCAATTAGACCAACTGAAAGCAGCATTCCACAAAAAGCATCCAGAACTAGTCAACAGAAAATGCATAACCTTCCATGAGGATAATGCAGAGGGCATGGCATGTTCCTCTGATGACCAAGCACAAATTGTTACAGCTTGGTTGGAAACTAGTTCCGATTCATCCACGTATTCACTAGACATTGCACCTTTAGATCACTATTTATTTTGGTCTTTACAAAATTCTCTTAATGGAAAGAAATTCAATTCCTCAAAAGGCTGCAAAAGGCACCTGGAACAGTTCTTTGCTCAAAAAGATAAAAAATTTTAGGAAGATGGAATTACCAAGTTCCCTGGAAGATGGCAGAAGATAGCGGAACAAAACAGTGAATACGTTGTTCAAGAAAGTTATCAGTGAAAATGAAAAATGTGTCTTATTTTTACTTAAAAACTGAGAGAACCTTTTAGCCAATCCAATCCAAATCCTGGGAAGTTTTCTCTAGGAGCCAAAATAAAGCATTCATCTCCTCCACGCCTTTTGTAGAAGACTCAAAATAGTCAATGGATTTCCATTCCTTTCTTTTCCCCCTCCAGCTACGCCCCTCCTCACCTCACCCCAACATAAAACTCTTTTTTCCCTCAACCAACACATTTTCTGGTCACCATCACAACAAGCAGATTCACAAAGCAAATCAGTAATTTAGAATGTGACAAGTATCTCATCTGACTCACAGAATGAAAAAAGAAGAAGTGGCCACAGCCAAAATGGAAACAATTTCTGGAAAATTCTTGAAATTATTCCTAAAATTTCAAATTGGGCAAATGAATATACCCTGAGGAAAAACTTGGAATTTTCCAAAATATAAACAAGGTAAAAAAAAAAAAAAAATGTTTTAAGTTTTAAGATGGTGGCAATGAAAATGCTGATGTGGTTATATAAATGAACTTTTCCCCCCTGATGCTGCTTACTGTTAACCCTTGAGCTACTGATTAGAAGTCCTTGCCAGGCAGGGGGTAATGATGTCCCACAATTCCCATCTAGAAGGGGCTTATGGCAGACTATCTGGACACAAGGGGAGGCTGGGAACTAGAACTCTCTCTAGCAGCTCACAGATATCACTTAGGTAGTACAATTATTGGCAGTGGCATGCTAGGAAAATAAGCTAACGAAGACTATGGTGAAACTAGTTACAGCCACACATATTCCAAGCCACAGAAGCCAATGCTGCTGGTTTCCTACCCAGTATCCATTCCTCCTTTCTTCCTCCCTGACAGACCCTGGTTTTAATCAGTCAACCATTAATCCTCTCCACAGCCATGCTCCTTAGGGGGACATGTTCTAGGACCAAACCCAACTGGTCTAAGATAACCCCATGGGCCTTTTTAAAGAACATTTTTAGAGTAAGCATATGAGCTAACTCTAGGCAATAGGATGTGAGAAAAAGTCTGCTGGAGGATTCTAGAAAGTAGGTCTTCACTCCCAAGCCAGACAAGTCTCTTCTACCATGTACACTGACCTGAGTGGACGTGACTCCTGACACCACTGTAGCCATTTTGCTTCCTGCCTGAGGATTCAGTCAACCCAGGGGCTGCCTGAAGGCAGAGATAAAAAGAACCTGTTGTCAGTAATAATATTTAGCCTCTGAAGCAACACACTCAAGAGACCACCCTATCTCCAGACTTCATATGATGTGAAACAGTAAATCTCCATATTGTTTAAGCCAGTTGGTTTAGGGTTTTCTGAAGCTTGCAGCCAAAAACAATACAATGGCTACTGCTTCTCCTGTATCCCACCCCACCCTGACCATTTGATGTAGACACTCACTTAGAGGCTAGAGAGCTTTAAGATGGCCATCTAAAACTCAGAGCCAGAGCCATCCACCTCTATACTTAGATGAGACCTGAGACCTGCTCATTCAGAAAAGACTGTAGAATATTTGACCATTTTGGTCAAAGTCCCCAGAGCTGTTCTCCTGCTGTTTAGTGTATCAATACTTCTAAGCTGAAATGTTTCTCCATATTTTTTGAGATGTTTGTTATTCATATGTTTCAAATTGACTTAAAGTAGGGGAATTACAAAAGGCAAAGGACAGAAAGTCATAATCAATGAGAAGAGCTGGCTCCTGTCTTAAAAAGAAAACTGATAGGAACAATAAGAATAACCTAAGTGATGTTTATAAAAGTACCAAGTGCTGTTTTAATTTTGTATTTCCATGTACGTGATTTCTTCTTAGTAAGCCTAAAGCACCTACCTGCTATTGTGAAGTAAGGTTGTTTTAGCAGGAAAGTAAAGAGAAATAAAGAGTTAACATTCAACTTTTAACTTTCAGAATGGGATTCCAAAATAAGACAATAGGTTTGTAAGTTAGGTTTCATTAAGATGGGATTTCTTAAATTAATATTTTATTGTCAAACATCTTAAACATACAGGAAGAAAAGAGATAATGACATTATAAACACCTTTATATCCAAAATGAAAAATTCTTAACATTTTTCCTTATTTGTTTTGGATTATTTTTTAACAAAACATACAAGATACCTTCCCAAGCCTATTCCTCTGTGCTGTGATCAGTGGCTCCTTCCCCTGAATATTTGTATTCTTTTACCATATATGAATATATCTACACAAATATATGTTATCACTTTGTGTGCCTTTAAACACTTCATAAATTGTATTGTAGTGTACATTTTCAATTGAAATCTTTACAGTTCTTTAATTCACTTTAATTAGCCTTCTGAAATGAATGATAGATTGATAGAGGTAGCTATTTATATTCAATTTATCAGCTCTATAACAGTCTAATTTATTCATTCTCTTATTGAGGAACATTTAGATTGTTTTCTGTTTTTTATTGAAACAATGTTGCAATAAACATTTTACCTCCTAAACACATGTGAGCGGTTCCTTTTGATGTTTAGATTGAGTCATGTGAAATTACCAATATTCAACCATTCTGACCTACAAAATGACAAATTCATAGGGCTCAGTTTGTAACACACGTACAAATAAAAATGCCAGTTGATAGCATATAAATCTTAAACTCAACCAACTATTGCCAAAGTCTGACAGAGAGTCTTCTAAAACTCTTTTGTAATAAACATTCACATCTTGAATACTCAGTTTGCAGAGTTTATTCCATAGAGAAAATAGGCTTTCTACCTATGAGAGGGAAGGAGAGGACAAAGACAAAGAGCCCAGAGCTTCCCATGTAGCTACGACATCTAGTAAACTTTAGAGATTATGACGCCCTGCTTCCTTTCAAACCCTCAAGTTTTCACTATTCCCCAAGGCAAAGACATCGTGGATGACTAACAAAAAAATTGGTACATTATTCTAGGAGGCCTGTTCAATTAACTGGACTTGTCCTTAAAAAGCAGTCCAAGGAAATATTTGGAACTGCAAATTATCTAAAGTTAAAATAGCAATAATTTGCTTGTAACAGGGCGGGGGAAAGAAAGAGATTCTTTTTTATTGAATTTACTGGGATGGCATTGGGTAATAAAATTATATAGGTTTCAGGTGCACGGTTCTACGATACATCATCTGTATATTATACTATGCTCACCACTCTAAGTCAAGTCTCTTTCCATCACCATTCATTTCCTGTTCACCCTCTTCTATCCCCTCCCACCCTTTTCCCACTTGTAGTCATCATACTGTTATCTGTGTCTGTCTATGAAGGTTTGTGTGTGTGTGTGTGTGTGTTTTGCTTAATCCCTTTACTTTCTTTACCAAGCCCCACATCACCTGCCACCAACAGCTGTCCTTCTGTTCTCTGAGTCTATTTCTATTTTGTTATTAGTTAATTTTGTTTATTAAATTCCACATATGATATGGGGCCAGCCTGCAAACCCAAAGGTTGCTGGTTCGATTCCCAGCCAGGGCACATGACCAGGTTGCAAGCCAGGTCTCCAGCCAGGTTCGTAGCTGGAAGTCGGTGAAAGGCCACCATACATTGATGACTCTCTCTCACTCTTTGCCTCTCTCCTTTCCCCTCTCTGAAAATAAGAAATAAAATCTTTAAAAAAGAAAAAGAAAAAATTTCCACATAAGAGTGAAATTGCATGGTATTTATCTTTCTCTGACTGGTTTATTTCACTTAGCATAGTACTCTCCAGGTCCAGTCATGCTGTCATAAAAGGTAATATTTCCTTCTTTTTTCCCCATTCTATTGAATTTATTGGGATGACCATACTGGTTAACAAAATTGTATAGATTCAGGTGCACAGTTCCACAATACATCATCTGCACACTGTATTATGTGTTCAACACCCAAAACAAGCCTTCCTCCATCACCATCTACCCTCCCTATACCCTACTTTACCTCCCCCCACTCCAGGAATCACACACTGTTGTTCAGGTCCATGAGTTTTTCCTTTATTTTTTTCCCCCCTCAATCTCTTACCCACCCCAACCCCAAAAGCCATCAGCCTCCTCTCTAGCTAGCTATGAGTCTGTCACTATTTTACGTGTTAGTTCATTCCTTCTTTTTTCCCAGTCAAGTAGTATTCCATTGTGTAAATGTACCATAGTTGTTTTACCTACTCATCTACTAATGGACACTCAGGCTGCTTCCAAATTTCACCTATTATAAATAATGCTGCAATGCACATATGGGTGCATATATCCTTTTAAATTAGTGCCTCACATTTCTTCAGCTATAACCCCAGAAGTAGAATCACTGGGTCATAAGGCAGTTCCATTTTTAATTTTTTGAAGTAACTCCATACTGCTCTCCACAGTGGCTGTGTCAATCTATGTACATTCCCACCAACAGTGCATGAAGATCCCCTTTTCTCCACATCCTTGCCAGCATTTGTTTGTTAATTTGTTGATGATAGCCATTCTGACTGGTGTGAAGTGATAGCTCCTTGTGTTTTCAATTTACATTTCTCTGATGATTAATGATGTTGAGCATCTTTTCATGTATCTATTGGTCACCTGTACTCTTTGGAGAAGTGTTTATTCAGTACCTTTGATTAGTTTTTTAATTGGATTATTTGGGTTTTTTGGTGTTGAGTTTTATAAGCTTTTTATAACTTTTGGACATTAACTCCTCATCAGCTGTATCATTGGCAAGTATGTTCTTCCATTCAGTGGACTATCTTTTCATTCTGTTGATGGTTTCCTTTACTGCACAACAACTGTTTAGTTTGATATAGTCCCCCTTTAAAAATAATTTTTTTTCTTTGTTTGCCTTGCTCAAGAAGATATACCAGGAAAGAAAAAAATGTTGCTACAAGAAATGTCTGAGATTTTATAGCCCATGTTTTCTTCTAGGATTTTTATGGTGTTAAGTCTAACATTGAAGCCTTTAATCCATTTGGAATTTATTCTTGTATATGATATAAAAAGGTGTTCTAGTTTCAATTTTCCCACCATGATTTATTGAATAGATTATCTTTACCACACTGTATTTTCTTGCCTCCTTTGTCAAATATTAATTGACCATAAAGGTGTGGGTTTATTTCTGGGTCCTCTAGTCTGTTTCATTAATCTATATGTATGTCCATTTGTTTTTATGCCAGTACTATGCTGTTTTGATTACTCTGGACTTGTAGGATAGTTTGATGTCAGGTAGCATGATTCCACCAACTTCGTTCTTTCTGAAGATTGCTGTGGCCATTTGGGGTCTTTTGTAGTTCTATATAAATTTGTGGAATATTTGTTTTGGTTCTGTGGACACAAGGAATAAAAGAGTTTGTATCTTAACACGGGATAAGATAAGCTGATATTAGCTTTCTCAAGTGTACATGTTGTTCCTATAGATGATTGGTAATTGCACTCTGGAGCTCTCCCCTGAAGGTTATCATGTAACTTGTACTTGTATAATATGTGCTACCTGCCTGTAAACACTACTGACAATACTTGTAGCTTACCATGTCATTAAATACCAAGACTAAGTTTTCAAATATGATATCTGGATGCTTAAAATTCATTTTTAATGATTAGAAATGCACTGACATCCTTCCACCAACAAACACTGACCCAATCAATACAATGCATAAAATTAGATCCTTGTGGAATTCTTTAAACACTTTACTTGGGTCTGGAGTCCTAGACCTAATTCCTTAGATATTTCTTTTTCTGGATGATTGACTTTGAAAACTTTATGGCCTCACTAACTTATATTTTGTCTGCCTTGTATAGATAAATTATTAGCTTAATATATCTGTATTTTGTTACAGTAACAAACAACTTCAATACATCAATGGCTTACAACAAAAATATATCTTGCTCATGTTTCGTGAGGGCTGTGGGTTGGCTATAGTTCTTCTGGTCTCTGCTAAGCTCCACACCTACTCACCTCCATTGGCTAGAGCATGTCACATGATTAAGCTCAACTTTATGAACCAAAAACTATTCCAGAGGCAGGAGCAAATCACACACCACAGGAAGAGTAATGTAGAATTCTGTTACAGTGAGGGAGCAAATTGCGGTGACCAGTAATCCAACATAACATAAAGTTTCACAAAGTTCCTTTGTTTGGATAATGATAGAAAAGGAAAAACTAAAATGTAAATTGGAACTCACTAACAAAAAATTGTACTTCAAAGTCACATCGTTTCTGACACATTCAGTGTACGAAATAGTACAGGCCCCTAAGGAGGAAGTCAGGGGTCACTGAAAGTTTATATTCCAGTTCTCCCAGTTGAATCACTATTTGCTTTTTCATCTAAAAAGTATGATCAATGGATAATGAACTTGCTCTTTAACATATGAAATATATGTTGCTTCCCTTGTTCAAATATTTTTGCATGTTTTCTTCTGGACTTGTCTTCAAGGGTGCAGTCTATTTCTCATGAATGGTATCACTGGGGAGAAATGCTCCTTCTTAGTGGCTGGACTTGGATACTTGAAGGGTTCATTTGGTAACAAGTCTTCTAAACTGAATACATGAATGATCAAAGGTGAGTAACTTAGTTGGGAATTGGGCAAAAGCAAAGTGCCACCTAAAGCAATTAGCAGACTTCTTGAGTACCTTCGCATATTGGTTCTGAAGGTCATTTCAAATGAGCATTTTCAAGAATATTTTCATCATTAGTATAAATACATTGTCTCTTAATGTGATATGTTAAAAAGTAAAACTCGGCCTTGGCTGGTATAAGTGGATAAGGCACCAGCCTGCAAATCCAAAGGTCACTGGTTTGATTCCCAGCCAGGGCACATAACCAGGTTGCAAGCCAGGTCTCCAGCCAGGTCAATAGCTGGAGGCAGGTGAAATGCAATCATACATTGATGTCTCTCTCCCTCTCTGCCTCTCTCCCTTCCTCTCTCTCTGAAAATAATAAATAAAATCTTTTAAAAAAAATTTTAAAGTAAAACTCGTTTGATGATGTAAATTCTGATTTTTGTTGTCGTTTGTCTTTTAAATTTTCATTTTCAGGTCTTCACCATAGTGATGATTTATGTAAACATATTTAGCATATGTTGCCATTTTCCACAGCAAGACAAAAATGGGTCATACAAAATATCAACGAGTATTCTAAGAGCCTGAGATGTTTACTTTATATGCTTATTTCCATGGGGATACAGTCAGTTCTAGTCCTTGACCAATTTCATAAATTTGCATGTTAGACATCATCTATGATTACACATAGGTACTTTAAGCTGATAGAAATGTTCAAGATGGCAAATTAATTGTCCCTTCTGATAACAAGTCTAAGGTACACGATGCAATGTGGGCCTCTGACAAAACAAATACTATCTAAATATAGTTACATATAAATACAACTAGTTCTTTCTCTCGGAGGTCATACCCAAGTCTTGGAAATTTTAAATAGGAATAAACTTTAGAGAAAGAGTGCCTGAAGCTCATAGCAGTGCACTGTAACGCATTGATTTCTATTCTGAAAGTCAATGAGAGACTTTCAAGTTCTCATTGTGTGAAAGGAACCTGAGAAGGACAATAGTGGCAGCCGCTGGATTATGGCGCTGGGGTCCTTAATAGGATATGCCGTCATCTCCGCCCTAAGGAGGGACACAGCAGGCAGCAAACCCCACTCAGCCCAGCCTGAGCTTTAAATCTGCTAGCTTATCTCCTCAGCTTTATTTTCCCTTTCTTCCCTTTTTGGTGGAAGTAGGGGATGGAGTGGTAAAAATCATAACATCAGGGCACTCGTGGTGGTGGGAATCTTTTGGTGAAAGGCATTAACACCAGTGGAAACCTCAGATCAGTCCGGACAACCGAATTCCCTCCAAGTCACTCTTGGTAAATTAGACATCTTCCTGTACAGCCTTTAAAAGCAGTATCCCTCGCATCATCTAGCCCCTTCTCAGGCATTTCTGCTGTAGAAATTTCTGAAATATAAAGATGTTCTCCATTTTGGTATGTCCACATTAACGTAAGTGTAGAAAGGAAAACTCTTCGCTGGCTGCTTTCTCCTAGCGCTGAAGTTCGTGGTAAAAGCACCAGCTCGAACGTTCCCAAAGAGATTTGCTTTCCAAGATCAGTATAGGAGAGGCTGATTGGGTCTCCTGAGATCGAGCTCATCCTCTGACAACTCACCGAGCCGCCGTGGAATCTCGCTCTCTGAGTCTAATTACCTGCCTGACACCGGAGCCTTTCTCCCGGCAGCCGGGCTCCGCGGGGCGCACCCTCTCCCCAGAGCGCCGCAGACTCAGAGCTGGGGGCTGGCGTGGGCGGGGAGCGGCCCTTCGTCTGCCCCCGAAACCCACATTTTAGAGCCTTATAGTCATTTCCTTGCTAGTGCGAGGAAAGTTTGTGTGTGTGTGTGTGTGTGTGTGTGTGTGTGTGTTTTAAACTTTTTTTTTTTTATAAAAGGAGGCTAGAAGAGAACACCCAACTCTTACTTCCTAATAGATTATGTCCTCCCCTGCCGAGTCCGGGCCTTAGTCTGGATTTGGTAACTGAAGTAATATAAATGTTAGCTAAGAAGTATTCCCGCAATGTGGTTCCAATTTAGGCCTGTTTTGAAGTCTAAAGGCCCAATATGTCTCGTCGATTCTTCGCTGGACATTAGCGCTAATGTAATTTGCGGAGGAGCTCAGGCCCCGATCTCGAAGGCGGCCCGCCTCTGAGGATGGGGCGCTCTCCCAGCGCTGGGGGGACTCGTGCCTTCGCAGCCGGTAGTTTCCCCCGCGCCTTTTGATGTTGGGGGCTTTGCTCAGGAAATTGCCAGGGTTCGCAGATAAAGGGAGCAAGGTAAGTGCTGTACCCTGTCACCACCCTCTCGGCTCTCTGGGCTCTGGAAGGAGGCAGCCCAGGCTGAATGCAGCCTTTCTCTGCAAGCTGTTTGCACTTTACTTCAATAACATCTCTCTCCCAACGCCGGCTTGATTTGCGAAGACACGCGTGCATTTTCGGAGCTGGGCTGCCGCCCCCCCGCCCGGCGCCCGCCCCCCACTCGCAGCGCAGCACCGCGCTCACACCCCTCCCGAGCCCCCGGCTGCATCCGGGTAATGAGCATCCCACTGGAACCGCCTGCCCTTTATCTTGCTGGGGGGACCCGCACCTTTTGAACTGCCATCTGTAGATTGTGTTGGTGCACTGACTTGTTAACTGTGCCATGCTGTGAAGGAAATGGCATGATTTAGATCAAGTGCTCAGGACGGCTGTTCATAAGAAACACTTGAGCCAAGCTGTTGCTGCTCAGAAAGTGCCCTGGGGAGAGGGGTTCCGTTTCGGGTCACGGTCCTGCCTTGTATGAGGGCAGGCGCAAAGCGCTGCAAACCCCGGCTTCGCTGGGCTGGAGGGAGGGGGTGGAGGGAAACATTATGAAACCATAGAAGCGAGGCTGCCAAATTAACTTCTCACCCTTTCAATCACACTCCAGAGGATAAAAGCCTAACATTTCTGCCTCAGAAACAGGCTCGGTTTACACCAAACAAGTTATTTCTCTAATTTATCAGCCTGGCCAGTTATCCTTCTAATGATTAAAAATCTCGGATATTTACGAAGCCACTTTCATAGACGTACAATGAACAGCGAGCGAGGCCTGGGTGTTAGAAAGTTTGGGTGGACTGGACTTCCACAGGACTGCTTATCAAAATAGCTGAAAACAAAAAGTTTTATGGTTTCAGTTGTTTTCGTGTGTCAACGAAAATGGTTTTGCTTGTTGCGAGGGGGCAAAAAATGAAATTGAGGAACTGCAAGATCAGGCAAGCCCAGATCATTGACTCTTTTCTTCTAAACTGTGAATTTGTGTCGGGAAAGTCTAATTAGGAAGAGCAAAGTAAAACTGAGAAAGAGCAACAGCGGAGGAAGCCTTTCAGCTTAATTCATCAACTCCCAGGCTAATACCAAGGGCACTGATTTGTCCATTATATGGAAATAGATGATTAGGGTCATTCTCTAAGACAAATTTACTTTTCTGCACACTCTAAATCTGTTTAGTCACTTTAAAGGTGTCAATTATTGGAACAGGCTAAGACTATGAATTTCTTAGTAATAGCTTTAATAACATTTTGAAATGAAAAGCAGATACCTTGAAGTCAGCCTGCTTTGAAAAGACATATGAGCAGCTCTGGTTTTAATTTGTGTAGCATTCTACATCTGGAATCCCTTATAATTAAAACTAAAAACTGAACTACTACTTCCACCTGTCAAATGATGAAAAGATGAATGCACTAATAAGTTACTAAATAGCCCAACATGATAGAGTTTACATTCTCATTCTATACAGTAAAACAGAATTTTGGACAGGAGGCTAAAGGTCTTTGGTCATTACTAATAACACGCTTTCAGTATTAACCTGTATGTCCTGCTGCAACTACTGACAGGGTCTTTTTTCCATTAAGAGTTCATTTTTACAAGTCTTTGTCTTAAAAGCAAATATAGATTTCAGAAAGAATATTCAAAACACGTAAACTGAGGTGTGCTTTGCATCCCATATTTGGTAGTTCTCTCATTCTTGAAACCCTTCTTGGACCTTCCTATAATAACTACATACAGTTGTCAAAAAGTCCAGTATTTACAAGTATTTCTCAAGCGCCCAGAGTATGCATGGCTTTGTACTCAGCACTGAGGATGATACAGTGCTGAGCGAGGTAAATCTTTGAAGGTAACTTAGAGTTAGGAAAACTTGCAGTTATTTCTTCAGAAGGCCAAAAACCATGTTTTTGCTTAGATTGTGATCTGAAAAGCCAGTTTTCCAAAGCTTTAGCTGTCACTACAATTAAAACAACAATGGTCATTAAAATGCCCTCAGACTGTCACTGGTGATCGGAAGGTTAATTATTTAAAAATGTAAATCCTGATTTGTAATCCCTATTGAAGCCTTTGCAACAACTCCCCCTGTAGAGGTCGAGCTGTGTGGGCGGCCCCCAAAGGCTCATTTTTCTTATTACACAGTCTTGCTTCTCTGTCATGAAATAAAAATGGAAATATCACATTTTGAAAAGAGGCTCAGTTCTCCTAGAGAAAATTAAGGAAGAGTTTCACCAGCAGTTTAATGGGCTTTTTGCAGAGTAGGTGCTGTTTTCTCAGAGGTTGTTTTGATTATCGCATTCAGCCTAGTATTGCTGTTGGCACCAGACAAACAAAAAGAAGGCAAGGCCTGGAGGCAGTTATGATCACAATGAACAAAATTCCCCCTCTGAGGAAGAGAATTCCAGTCTATTTTCACTCTTTTGAGCCATTAAATTATTATTTAGTATCCTTTTCTATACAGGGCTCCTTTCCATTAGAGGAAAAGTAGGATTTGATGGCCATACCTTTGTTCTTAGCCAAAGGTCACAATTGGTCAGCCAAGACCTCAATCCAGCCTGAAGACATGCTCACGTGTCTGGCACACTGTTCTGAAAATCAGGAGTGTCACAGCAGCATTATTCACAATAGTTGAAAGTTGGAAGCAACCCAAGTGGCCACAGGCAGATGAATGGCTAAGTAAAGTGTGGTATAGACGAAGTTCTGTCTAGAAGGCATCCAGTCACGTAAAATGAAAAATACAGACATTTATTAAAGAAGATACGAGATATAAGAAACATTGTACGTAGGACAATGTGCCTCAGTCCCCTTCAAAGTAGGCACGTTGGGACCTCACACAGTTCTCCCAGTCTCCATCAGTTGCCCAGTTATATTTTCCTGAATCTATCAATGGTCTGAAATATCTTCCCTTCCAAAGGTGATTTTAGTTTTGGAAAAAGGCAGAAGTCACAGGGTGCCAAATCTGGGCATTAGTGGGCTGAGTCACCCGGGTGATTTGATGTTTCACAAAAAAACTGCGTAAGATGGATGCATGAGTGGGTGCGTTGTCATGATGAAGCTGCCAATCACCAGCTGCCCATAGCTGTGGCCTTCCAAATCATCTGAATAGTTTCGGTGGAGGCATGTGCAAGCTTAACACAAAGGTAACTGCACGTTCATTACTCTACTTACGCTATCATTTTGAATGCAACAGCCATACAGGACGCGTACTCACTGAATGGCATCTACCACCCCTCACTAACTAGTACAGTTGTCATTGTTCCAGTCCACTGTCCTTAGCTGTCAGGTTACATCAATTTCATGCAAACCATTCTTGTTATATTAACAATCATTGGACTTTTTCTAGACAGACCTCATACATACAATGGAATATTGCTCAGCCTTAAAAAGTAAGGAAATTCTGATACATCTACAACATGGATGAACCTTGAGGACAATATGCCAAGTGAAATAAGTCAGTCACAAAAGGGCATATATTGTATAAATCCTCCTATATGGGGGTTCCTAGAAGAGAAAATCATAAGGAGAGAAAGTAGAATAATGATCATTAAGGGCTAGGGAGAGGATAGAATGTAGAGTTATTACATAATGAATGCAAAGTTTCCATTTGAGAAGATGAAAAAAGTTCTGGAAATGGGTTTACAACAATGTGGATGTACTTGATGCCACTGAATGAACTTTAAAATAGTTGAAATGAGCCCTGGCTGGTATCACAGTGGATAAGGCATCGGCCTGTGAACCCAAAGGTCACAGGTTCGATTCCTCAGCCAGGGCACATAACCAGGTTGTAAACCAGGTCTCCAGTCAGGTCTGTGGCTGGAGGCAGGTGAAACGCAACCATGCATTGATGTCTCTCTCCCTCTCTGCCTCTCTCCCTTCCACTCTTTCTAAAAATAATTAAATAAAATCTTTAATAAAATAAAATAGTTGAAATGGTTAATTTTGTTATTTATATTTTGCCACGATTTTTTAAATCAAGAGATTTCCCATGACAATAGAAATATCCAACTTTTCTGGAAACAAAGATCACCAAGTAACTTTTAACATTAACCAGCACACCTGCATGATAATAGAGATTGAAAGTGAGTAGCCCCCTTGCAAGCTTAAATGTGTGCTTCCTGAATGATAAGAGATTGAAAGTAAATAGCTCTTCCACCCTTAAATGTGTGCTTCCAGTCCCAGGGTCCCCGCTCCTACCTCTGGTCTTACACCTACTCTACTTCAACCACACGGGCTCCCTGCCAGGCCCCTGCAGCCTTCTTCTGCCCTCAGTGGCCCTGTGAATAGCCCTCACATAGGCATACACCTTTCAAAGACT
>PVIW01004164.1:83834-141890 GCA_004026585.1 Noctilio leporinus | reverse complement strand
ATTTCACTAAACATAATACTCTCCAGTTCCATCCATGTTGTTGCAAAGGGTACAAGTTCCTTCTTTCTTTCTGCTATATAGAATTCCATTGTGTAAATGTACCAAAGTTTTTTGATCCAATCATCCACTGATGGGCACTTAGGCTGTTTCCAGCACTTGGCTATTGTAAATAGTGCCGCTATGAACATAGGTGTGCATAAGTTCTTATGAATTGGTGTTTCAGGATTATTTGGGTGTAGTCCAAGTAGTGGAATTGCTGGATCAAAAGGCAGTTCCATTTTTAGTTTTTTCAGGAAACCCCATATTGTTTTCCACAGTGGCTGCACCAGCCTGCATTCCCACCAACAGTGTATGAGGGTTCCCTTTGCCCCGCATCCTCGCCAACACTTGTTGTTTGTTGATTTGCTGATGATTGCCATTTTGACAGGTGTGAGGTGGTATCTTATTGCAGTTTTAATTTGCATCTCTCTGATGACTAGTGATGTTGAGCATTCTTTCATATGCCTCTGGGCCCTTTGTATCTCTTCCTTAGTGAGTTATCTGTTAAGGTCCTTTGCCCTTTTTTTTTTTTTTTTAAGATTCTATTTCATTGTTTTTAGAAAGAGGGGAAGGGAGAGAGGCAGAGAGGGAGAGAGACATCAATGTATGGTTGCATGTCACCTGCCTCCAGCCACAGACCTGACTGGAGACCTGGTTTGCAACCTGGTTATGTTGCCCTGGCTGGGAAGCAAACCAGTGACCTTTGGGTTCGCCAGCCCGCAGTGCCTTGTGCATTGTGCTACCAGCCAGGGCAGTCCTTTGCCCATTTTTTAATTGGACTGTCTGTCTCCCTGGTGTTGAGTCGCATTAGTTCTTTATGTATTTTGGAGATTGGACCCTTGTCTGAGGTATCATTGGCAATTATGTTTTCCCATACAGTTGGTTCCCTTTGAATTTTGCTGATATTTTCTTTAGCTGAACAGAAACTTTTCAATTTGATATAGTCCCATTTGTTGATTCGTTCTTTGATTTCCTTTGCCCTTGGTGAAGTATCAGTAAACATATTTTTGCATAGGATATCCAAAAGTTTACTACCTATATTTTTCTCCAGGACCTTTATGGTGGCACTGCTTATGTTTAAATCCTTTATCCATCTTGAGTTTATTTTGGTGTATGGTGTAAGTTGGTGGTCTAGTTTTATCTTTCTGCATGTTGCTGTCCAGTTCTCTCAACACCATTTGTTGAAGAGACTGTTTTTACTCCATTGGATGTTCCTTCCCCCTTTGTCAAATATGAGTTGACCATAGAGTCCTGGGTTAATTTCTGGGCTCTCTATTCTATTCCATTGATCTATATGTCTATTCTTATGCCAGTACCATGCTGTTTTGATGACAGTAGCCTTGTAGTATTGTTTGAAGTCCGGTATTGTGATTCCTCCTACCTTGTTCTTCTTTCTCAAGATTGTGGTAGCTATTCATGGGCATTTTTGGCTCCATATAAATTTTTGAAGTATTTTTTCTATTTCTGTGAAGTCTGTCATTGGTATTTTAATTGGGATTGCATTGAATATGTAGATTGCTTTGGGTAGTATGGACATTTTAATTATGTTAATTCTTCCCATCCACGAGCATGATATATGCTTCCATTTATTTGTGTCTTCCTTGATTTCTTTCTTCATTGTTCTGTAGTTTTCTGAATACAGGTCTTTTATCTCCCTAGTTAAGTTGATTCCTAGGTACTTTATTTTTCTTGTTGCTATGGTAAATGGGATTTGTTTTTCCACTTCTATTTCTGTTGTTTCATTATTGGTATACAAAAATGCTTTTGATTTCTGGATATTGACTTTATACCCAGCTATTTTGCTAAATTTGCTTATTAGGTCTAGTAAGTTCTTGGTGGAGCCAATTGGGTTTTGTATGTACACTATCATATCATCTGCAAATAATGACAGTTTGACTTCCTCCTTTCCAATTTGGATACCTTTTCACAGATGAGGGACCTGGAAGCAAGGCCTGAAAGTCCATCTTCCTCCTGCCCTCTCTTTTGTGAGTAAGGGTGCACTTAATACTTGCTAGGTACTTATATCTAATTTAATCTTCTCTACAATCTTGTGAGGGTGGTATGATAAGTGAAATAAATTACCCAGGGTTATTTTATTAGGAAATGCTGTATTTTGGATTTGAACTTCTGAGCGTAGAGTTCATAAACTTTCTACACCACCAGCAGTTCTTTAACTTTTTGAAACCACTAAACCTTTTAAGAGTACAGAGAGTCTGTAGCCTACTTATCTTACCAATTTCCACTTTTATGTAGAAGAACTTAATGATAGCAACAACAAAAAATATTAAGGTGTAGCATGAGACTTTGTATGTATGATTTAACACCCCCTAAAACTTTTATTTTTTTAATTTAATTTTATTGTTGTTGTATTACATCCATCCCCTTTTTCCTCCCCTCCTGTCCCCTTCCTTACCTACCCACTCCCCACCAAAGTCAATCCCACTTGTTGTCCGTGTCCATGGTTCTTCCATGCTAGTTCCTCCCCTCTGCCCACTGTTCATTGTATTCAAATATCTGCCTCTATTTTGCTTGTTTGTTTGCTTTGTTCATTATTAGCCTGTAATGGGTGAGATCATATGATATTTGCCTTTCACTGACTGGCTTATTTCACTAAGCATAACACTTTCCACAACCCCTAAAACTTAAAACTCATCAATTTTATTCCATTTAACTTAATTGTGCTGCAGGTTATTCAAATGGCATACATTTGTTGACAACATAGTGAAGTATCATAGGCACATAGAGCAGTTATATTTACATCTGCTTTGTCAGTAAGGTATCAAAAATTTTTATTTGAACTATAGCATATATGAGTAATAGTCTAGGGTTGGGAATTTAAATTTAAAATAATGTTGATACACTGGCTGCAAACCCAAAGGTCACTGGTTCGGTTCCCAGCCAGGGCACACATAACCAGATTGCAAGCCAGGTCTGTAGCTGGAGGCAGGTGAAAGGCAACCATACATTGATGTTTCTCTCCCTTTCTCCCTTCTCCCTCTCTAAAAATAATAAATAAAATCTTTTTTTTAATGCAAAAAAACAAAAAGAATTGGAAAAATGTCTGAGGGTGGGCATCCTAATCTTGTTACAGATATTAGAAGAAAAGCTTTCCACCATTGGGTATGATATTAGCTGTTGGCTTGTCATATATGGCATTTGCTATGTTGAGATCATTCCTTCAATGCCCCCTTTATTGAAAGTTTTTATTACAAATTTGGCTCAGTCACTGAAAGAGATTCTGGCAGTACTAAAGTGGCTTGAGGTTGGTTCTCATTTAGTCACCATGTAGGGGTAAGTGGTGTTCACCAGACTGATATTGATAACAGTTCAAATGTAGTGCTAGTAATGGGGCTAAAGCTACTCAGTAAAATTACAGGATATACCAAGTCTAGTTGCATGCCCCATCTCTGATGCCCACAGACCTGTTTGGTGGGTTGGGGTTTTGGAATCATCACGTTGAGTCCAGCAGAGTTGATCAGACCCAAACAAACAAGATTTGGCCATGTGAATGGAAGACTGCACTAGTGTGACATGTCATGTCACATGGAAATGGCCCCTGTGCTAGGCTTAGACCATGTGGCTTAATCTGTCCCAGATTCTTCCAGGAGCTGTAGCTTAGCAAGACAAGGCTACCAAGATTCAGGAGGGTGAAACTAGAAGATCTTCTAGGAAGCACTGGTTAGTCTTGGATTGAACAGGGAGTGACCCTGCTCCAGAGCAGACAACTAGGGCAGTCTCGAATTCTTCCCAGACTTCCGAAGGAGTAGGTGTTTCACAAGATGGGGCCACTGGGAGCCTGGAGGGTAGGTCTAGCACATCTCCTGTGGAGGGGAAGACAGCATTGTCATTCACAGAAATGTTGGAGAAATGGCCTCCATCCCAAAGCTACACAACTCAGTCACTGACATCCCCTGAGTCTGTCCAGACATTAGGCTGTGGCCCAGACAGCTGACTCAGCAGTGGGAGAGGTATGGTGGAGAGATAGGGAGTCCAGAGGGTAGGGCTTTTGCATCCCCCTAGTCTGATGCCATATGGAAGGGAATGTGCCAACCAGGCAAGATAGTGTCTGTGGTGTGGGAGAACTCAGCACTGAGTTTTGGCAGCTGTCCCTTCAGCTCTACCCCCAGAGCCACAAACCCCAGAGTCTTCTCATGCTACTTTAGTGGGTTCAGCCTTTCTTCTGCCAGAGCCTAGGATGAATGAATGTAAACGAGATTTTGTGTGTTGGCTCTTTGATAGGACTTTTGTGTCTCTAGCAGACTCCTTTCTCTAATGGTGGATTTTTACAGCCAGATGTTATGTGGGTGCTTCTTCCTGGCTATGGTGCTGTGGACTGGGGAGCTTGGCCTGGGATCTCAATTCCATACTCCGCAAGGGGAAACCTTTGCAGCTGAGTTATTCCTCTGGCATCTCAGCTGCTTCACCTGGGAGCAGGGCCAGCCCTTTTTGCCTCCCTACTCTTCCTGCTAATCTTGATGTGGCTTCTTCTGTAAATCCTTGGTTATAAGACTTCTCTTTAGCTCATCTTCAGTTGGCTATTCAGGTTGGTTGTTCTGTGTTTTAGCTGTAATTTTAGTTTGATACTAGGAAGAGGTGAGTGAGTATACTTTCCAACTACTCTGCCACCATCTTGGATCTCATTTCCTCTTTTATTTCTGATGTTGAGTCCTGTCTTTTTATTTGGTGGTCCTAGCCAAGGGTTTGCCAATTTTATTTGTCTTTTAAAAGAATAATATCTTAGTTTCAATGACTTTTTCTCTTTGTTAAGCATTTATTTCTGCTCTTTATTTCTTTCCTTCTGGTAACTTTGGGCTTTGAACTGCTTTTATTGTTTCCCATAAGTTTTGTTATGTTGTATTTTCATCTGTCTCAAGATATTTTTTTTTCTTTTGATTTCTTTTCTGACCCATTGGTTGTTCAGTTTGTTAATCTGTTTTGATTTTTTAAACTTTTCGAGCCTTTTTTCCCACAAAAATTTCCATAACCCATATCCTTCTAAAGTTATTATGCAATACACATTTTTTTCTTTACTTTTAGTTTTCTCGAAGAGTTCCTTCTTGATATTTTTACTTTTTTACTTCATAGTTTAGTACTCATTCACTTTTCAGCTGCCTTTTTGAAGCTCACCAGTGGGTTTAGAATGGCAGTCTGTTGTAGTGAGAAGAGTTTAAACGTTTCACTTAGAATTAGAAAGCTAAAGTGCCAGTTTTTGTTATTTACTCACTGTACATCTCCAGTAAAATATGTGTGATTACTCAAAACATTGTCTAAGGACCAATAGCATTGGGTATTACCCAGAAGCTTGTTAGAAATGTAGAATTTGATATCCCATTCCAAACCTACTGGTTCAAAATCTAACAAGATCTTTACATTGAGCAGCACTTTATATCATTACCTTTGAAACTCAGTTTTTCTATCTGTAAAATATAGATAATATTTGATATATATACTATATGTTTTATTTACTTTTTTTTTTTTTTCCTATTAGAATGAAAGTTTTGTGAGACAATTAGATTGTAAGCTTTGTTGCTTATGTTCTGCATCTGTAACAGTGACTGGCCCATGACAAACATTTGTTGTTGGGGGTTTTTTTGTTTTGTTTTGTTTTATGAACAAATGAATGTATGCATTAGTTGTCAAATCTTGTCATTGCTATTGCAGTCACTTACTTTCCAGTGCCATTTAGAACTACTTTTTATTCAGAATTACTTTGACAGCACAAATACAAAACATTTCTTTTGTTGCAGAAAGTTTAATTAGACAGTACTACTTACAGTTTTACGTTCCCCTTCCCACTCAGAATGCATATTTCTGCAATACAATTCTGAGTCAGAATGCATATTTCTGCAATACAATTCTGAGTACATATGACATACAGAATTAAGTTCAAAGTTCCTAATGTAACTTTTAGTTTCATATAGTTAAAAATGCAGTATCTTGCGGTTGTACTTATTAGCATAGCACCCATCTGGGTCATACGGCATTGCCCTTGTATTACTTGGGAGAAAGGCAACCCATGAAAATAAGCCAATGATTCCTTTGTTATGCCATCAAATAAAATATTTTGTCTTGATTGAGGAGTGTCCTATCTTAAGGCAGCATATGTGACACAACAACAGTCTACCTTGTTAGCTTATAAGTAGTGTGACAGCATTTTCAAACCACACTGAAAGTTCTTTAAAAATCACCTAAACAGCCCTGGCTGGTGGCTCGGTGGATAAGATGCTGGCCTGCAGACCCAGAGGTCGCTCGCTGGTTCAATTCCCCAGCCAGGGCACATAATGAGGTTGCAAGGCAGGTCTCCAGCCAGGTCTATAGCTGGAGGCAGGTGAAAGGCAACCATACATTGATGTTTCTCTCCCTCTCTGCCTCTCTCCCTTCCCCTCTTTCTGGAAATGGTAAAATCTTTAATAAATAAATAAATATTTTTTAAAAATCACCTAAAGATTTGCGTAATATTTTTTTGAAATGGCAGTACTACTATTTTTAAATTTTATTACTGATTTTAGAGAGAAAGCAAGAGAAAGGGTCTTGTATATGCTCTGACTGGGGATTGAACTACAGGTTGGTGTATCAGGATGATGCTGTAACCAAAATAGCTACCTGGCCAAGACCTATATTGCTATTTTTAATCTTTTGTCCTATAGTTGAATATTTAAATTATTTACACATTAGATTACTGCTTTAAATGGCTTTGTAATATCTTCAAGTGCAAATATTTGTGTCCTTTGATGACTATTTCTGTAGGATTGCTTTACAAAATAGTGTAAAGACCCAAGGAAGAAATACTTGCTTTCTTTTAGTGAATAAAAGAAATTATATTTTTTATTTTAATTTTTTAGAGAGGGGAAAGGAGAGAGGCAGAGAGGGAGAGAAACAGCAATGTACAGTTGCCTTTTACCAGTTTCCAGCTATGGACTTGGCTGGAGACCTGGCTTGCAACCTAGTTATGTGCCCTGGCTGGGAAGCGAACCTGCAACCTTTGGGTTTACAAGCTGGCACTGTATCTACTGTGCTACCAGCCAGGAAAGAAGTATTTTTTTAGTTCCAAATATATATACTATCATTAATATTAACAAATTTCTTTTTTTTTTTTTGAAGGAGGCATAACTGAAATTACTCAACCCAACCTGAAAACAGGCATCAGTACCACTTCTGGAGATTCAGATATTGGATCTTATTTACCCTTAACCTCTGAGGACTTTACTCAATTGGCTGTAAGATCCTCTGTGGAGACTAGTATTGGTCTACATACTGACAGTCTCAATGAACAGACACTGGCAGATGGTCATGTAACTGAAGAGACACTAAAAGTTTTAGCTGACCAGAAGGCTGGGATATCAACACTACCCTCTAGTTCCTATTCACTAAGAGAGAAGCCCAGTATTTTCTACCCACAGGCCTGGAGAGACAGTCATTTAACTGAAGAGACTGTAAGAGCTTCAGTTTTTCCTGGACCTGCTGACCAAAAGACTGGCCTATCTACAGTCCCTGCAAGTTCCTACTTACTTGGAGACAAGCATGTTATCTTCTACCCACAGGCATTGCCAAGTAGTAATCAAACTGAAGAGGCTCCAAAAGTTTTAGATGTTCTTGGTCCTGCTGACCAGAAGAGTGAGGAAACAACAGTACTTTCTAGTCCCTTTTCATATAAAGAGAAACACATTGTTTTCTCTCAGCAACAGCTACCACACAGTCACCTCACTGAACAGGCTCTGAAAGTTGCAGCCACTGCTAGACCAGCTGATCAAGTGACTGTGGTATCAAGAGTATCCCCTACTTTATACTCACATGCAGAGAATCCTCATATTTTTTATCAACAGACGTTGCCAGAAAATCATCTATCTAAACAGGCTCTGAAAGTTTCTGCTGTTCCTGGATCTATTGAGCAGAAAACAGGGATACCAGTAGTGTCCTCTACTTCTTACTCACATAGAGAGAAGCCCAGTCTTTCCTACCTTCAAGAGTTGCCAGGGAGTCATCTACCTGAACAGCCTCAACAAAATGCAGCTGTTTCTGGATTTGCTGACCAGAAGACTGAGATAGCAACAGTAACCTCTACTTCTTACTCACATGAAGTAAAACCCCATATATTTTATCAACAAACATTTCCAGAAAGTCATCAAACTGAACAGGCTCTGAAAGTTTCAGCTCATCCTAGTCTTGTTGACCAGAGCAGTGGGATACCAACGGGAATCTCTGCTGCTTACTCACCTGGAGAGAAACCCCATATTTTCTATCAACAGACATTGCCAGAAAGTCATCAAACTGAACAGGCTCTGAAAGTTTCAGCTCCTCCTAGAGTTGCTGACCAGAGCAGTGGGATACCAACGGGAATCTCTGCTTCTTACTCACCTGGAGAGAAACCCCACATTTTCTATCAACAGACATTGCCAGAAAGTCATCAAACTGAACAGACTCTGAAAGTTTCAGCTCCTCCTAGTCTTGCTGACCAGAGCAGTGGGATACCATCGGGAATCTCTGCTGCTTACTCACCTGGAGAGAAACCCCATATTTTCTATCAACAGACATTGCCAGAAAGTCATCAAACTGAACAGGCTCTGAAAGTTTCAGCTCCTCCTAGAGTTGCTGACCAGAGTAGTGGGATACCAACGGGAATCTCTGCCGCTTACTCACCTGGAGAGAAACCCCATATTTTCTATCAGCAGACATTGCCAGAAAGTCATCAAACTGAACAGGCTCTGAAAGGTTCAGCTCCTCTTGGACTTGCTGACCAGAGGAGTGGGATACCAACAGTAACCTCTGCTTCTTATTTACATAGAGAGAAGCCCAATATTATCTACCAACAGGAGTTACCAGTTAGTCATTTAACTAAAGAAGCTCAGAAAGTTCCAGCTGGCCCTGGCCCAGCTCAACAGAAGACTGGGTTACCAATAATACCCACTACTTCCTACTCACATAGAGGGAGGACCAGTTTTTTCTATCAGCAGGAGTTGCCAGACAGTCATCTAACTAAACAGGCTCAGATAATTTCATCTATTCCTGGATCAGCTGACCAGAACATTGGGCTACAAACAGTACCCTCTAGTGCCTACTCACAAAGAGAGAATCCCATTATCTTTTACCAGCAGGAATTGCCAGACAGTCATCTAACTAAAGAGGCTCTAAGAGTTTCACCTGTTCTGGGCCCAGCTGATCAGAACATTAGGATACTTTCAGGATCCTCTGGGTCCTACTCATTTGAAGAGAAGCCCAGTGTTGTTTATCAGCAGGTATTACCAGATAGTCACCTGACTGAAGAGTCTCTGAAAGTTTCATCAGTTCCTGGACTAGGTGATCAGAAGACTGGTACACTAACAGTACCCTTTAGTTCTAACTCACACAGAGAGAAGCCCAGTATTTTTTACCAACAGGAGTTGCCAGACAGTCATTTAACTGAACAGGCTCAGAAAATTTCACCTGTTCCTGGACCAGCTGAACAGAAGACTGGGATACCAACAGTAACCTCTGCTTCTTACTCTCATAGAGAGAAGCCCTTTATTTTCAACCCTCAGGGCTTGCCAGACAGCCATCAACCTGAAGAGGCTTTGAAAGTTACAGCTGTTCCTGGACTAGCTGACCAGAAGGTTGGGTTGCCATCAGAACCTTCTAGTTCCTACTCACATGGAGAGAAGCCCATTATTTTTTATCCACAGGCCTTTCCAGACACTCATCTCACTGAAAAGATACTGAAAGTTCCCACCATTTCTGGATCAGCTGACCAGAAGACTGGGATACCTCCAGTACCCTCTATTTCCTATCCACACAGAGATAAGCATATTTTTATCTCACCACAGACCTTGCCAGATAGTCATCTACATGAAGAGGCTCTAAAAGTTTCAGCTGTTTCTGGACCAGCTGACCCGAAGATTGGGTTGCCATCAGAACCTTCTAGTTCCAACCCACACAGAGAAAAGCCCATTATTTTCTCACCACAAGCCTTGCCAGACAGTCACCTACTTGAAGAGGCTCTAAAAGTTTCATCTGTTTCTGGACCAGCTGACCAGAAAACCAGGTTACCATCAGAACCTTCTAGTTCCTACTCAGATAGAGAAAAGACCAGTGTTTTCCATGAAGATCTAGCAGATAGCCATCTAACTGAAGAGGCTCTGAAAGTTTCAGCTGTTCCTGAAACAAGTGATCAGAAGACTGGGATACCAACAGTACCTACAAGTGCCTACTCAGTTGGAGGGAAGTCCACTATTTTTCACCAACAGGCCTTACCAGATAAACATGTCACAAAAGAGGCTCTGAATGTTTCAGCTTCTGAACCAGCTAACCAGAAGACTGGGTTACCTATAGTATCCTCTACTTCCTATTCTCTTAGAGAGAAGCCCTTTATTTTCTACCCACAGACCTTGCCGGATTGGCAGCTAACTGAAGAAGCTTTGAAAGTTTCAGCTGTTCCTCTACTAGGTGACCAGAAAATCAAAAAACCAACAGCAACCTCTACTTACTCACACAGAGGAAAGCCTATTATTTCTTACCAACAGGAGTTGCCAGGTAGTCATCTACCTGAAGAGGCTCTGAAAGTTTCAGGTGTTCCTGGAACAGCTGACCAGAAGACTGAGATACCTTCAGTGCTATCTAGTTCCTATTCATATATAGAGAAGCCCATCACTTCCTACCAGGAAGATCTTACTCAAGAGGCTTTAAAAGTTTTAGGAGTTTCCAGGCCAGCTGACGAGAAAACTGGGATACCAGTAGTAACCTCTACTTCGTACTCTCATGAAGAAAAGCCCATCATTTCTCATCAAGAGTTGCCAGATCATAATGAAGAAACTTTAAAAGCTTTAGCAGTTTCTGGACCAGTTGACCAGAAGACTGGTATACGGATTGTGCCCTCTACTTCCTATTCACACAGAGAGGGCCCCATCTCTTCTTACCAGAAGGAGTTGCCACATATTACTGAAAAAACTTTGGAAGTTTCAGCTGTTGCTAAACCAACTGACCAGAAGACTGGAACACAAATAATCCCCTCAGGTTCCTACCCATATAGAGAGAAGGGCAACATTTTTTACCAACACAAGTTACCAGGTACTACTGAAGAAGCTTTAAAAAGTTTTGCTTTTCCTGAACCAGCTGGCCAGAAGACTGAGATACCAGCAGGACCTTCTGGTTCTTACTCTCTTAAAGATAAACCCAAGATTTCAACTACAATTTCACCAGATGACCAGAAGACTGAGTTACCAACAACGCCTTCTATTGCCTACTCAAATAGAGAGAAGCCTAAGAATTTAACTGTGATTGGACCAGATGACCAGAAGACTCCATTACTGACAGTTTTTCGTAATTCTTATTCTCAGAGAGTGAAGCCCAGTATTTTCTTTAAACAGCATTTACAAGATAGACATCATAGTGAAGATATTCAGAAGCTTTCGTCTGTCCCTGAACCAACTGATGTGAATTCTGAGATACCAATACCTCTTTCTAGTTCCTATTCGAACAGAGGGAACTCTAATATTTTATCTCTACAAGAATTGCCAGAGAAACATATAACTGAAGATGTACTGAAGGTGTCAACAGTTCCTGAACTAGATGACCAGAAAACTGTGTTACCAACAGTTCCTCCTAGTTTTTTTCCACAAAGAGAAAAAACAAATATATTCTATCAACAGGATTTGCCAGATAGACATCTAACTGAAGATGCCCTGAAATCCTCAGGTGGTCTTGGGCAAGCTGATCAGATTAGTGGGTTATCAACAGTTCACGCTGGTACTTATTCACATAGTGAGAAGCCCAAACTTGTTTCAGACCATGTCCAAAGGCTAATAGATAATTTGGATTCTTCTAATGCTAGTATTATCTCAAACAATATGCCTTTAGATTCTCAAGTTGATGGTAGAGTTGCAGTAAATAAACCAGAACCTTCAGGTTTTGAAAATGTTGGCTCTGAGGAATTCCAGTATGCAGATAATAGTTCTAAAACGCTTAAACAGATTCGGACACTTTTAATGGAGGCAGAAAATATAGCACTGAAACGATGCAATTTTCCTGCTCCCCTTGTACCTTTCAGAGATCTTAGTGATATTTCATTTATTCAATCTAAAAAAGTTGTTTGCTTTAAAGAACCCCCTACAACTGAAGAATCCAATGTTGATTTGCCTCCAAGATCACCTTTCGTAGAGGAGAACCCAAGCAACAAATATATACAGAAGGATATTAGTGCACAGACTAACCTGAAATGCCAGAGAGGCATTGAAAATTGGGAGTTTATTAGTTCAACCACAGTTAGAAGTCCTATACAGGAAGCAGAAAGCAAAGCAAGAATGGCAGTAGATGAAACCCTCAGGCAATATAAAGCAGCCAGATCTGTAATGAGATCTGAGCCTGAAGGGTATAGTGGAACCCTTGGGAATAAAATTCTTATCCCTATGATGACTATCATAAAAAGTGATTCAAGTAGTGATGCAAGTTCCTGCTCATGGGACAGTAATTCCTTAGAGTCAGTTTCTGATGTTCTTCTAAACTTCTTTCCATATGCTTCACCGAAGACAAGCATGACAGATAGCAGAGAGGAAGAGGGTGTGTCAGAAAGTGATGATGGGGGTGGTAGTAGTGTAGATTCACTGGCTGCCCATGTGAAAAACCTTCTGAAATGTGAATCCTCATTGAATCATGCTAAACAAATACTCAGAAATGCAGAGGAAGAGGAATGTCGGGTACGCGCGCGAGGTAGGAACTGATAATTTGTTATAAAGGCAAGTGAAGCTTGTCAACGTTGTAGTTTAATTATTTAAAGTTGAGTATTTGGCATTCTAAATTTCTTTTCGTGTAGAACTGTTAGGATGGTTACATTTTCTACCAGTAATCTAGAATAAGTCCATTTAACCAATAATGTAGCTAAATCACAATATTAATATTAATAATGCTAGTCTGAGTTTAGGATCTTAGGAAAAGTAAGATCTGACCTCTGACAGAGGGAAGGAGATAGCCTGAGTGTTCCTAAAGCTCTCATGTTTGTCTAATTCTCCCATTATAGTTACCCTTATTTTGGAGGCAGAAAAAAACAAATACAGTTTGCTCTGCTCTAAAGTCCTCTGTATCATAAAACTACATAGACATTCTCATCCCCTTTGCTAATAAAATTCTTGGAGCAGCTCTTAGGTAGACATTGGGAAAAAACTAATCAAGGTAATTTTACACTAAAACTTGGGTAGAGGTTTAAAAAAAGAAATATTAAACCTTTTAATCCCTTAATAGTAAGTAGAATTTAATTGAAAATATTTGGGACAATGTGGGAAATTTATTTATTTTTTCATTATTTTCAGAGAGAAGGGCAGGGAGGGAGGAAGAAAGGAAGAGAAACATCAATGTATGGTTGCCTTTCACCTGCCTCTAGCAGGGGACTTGGCTGGAGACCTGGCTTGCAATCTGGCTATGTGCCCTGACTGGGAATGGAACCAGTGACCTTAGGGTTCACAGGCCAGTGCCAAGGGAATGTATTCTAAAGAGCAACTTATAAGTAATACAGGCCTACCTGGGAATCTTTTCTTGAGATTAACTTCCTAAACTGTTCCTTTTATCACTTATGCATGTTTTGATTCTCAGAAAACTCCCAAGGTTACTTATTTTAAAATATCAGCTCTTGTGAAAGTGGCAGTAACTGTAGCAGGAGCTAATGGGGAAAGATAAAGAGACTGTTATGATTAGAAGGGAGATTATGATAAAAATCCATTAAATACCATATTTAAAGGAGCCTCTTTGGAGAAAAATCTGTAGACTGTGGTTTTTTAAAAATCAGACTTCAATGAAATAATTTCTCAATAACTATTAATAGTTTGTCATAATTTACAGCACAGTTTTGATAAGCACATGGTAGGCATTTAAATTAGATATAATAATGACCTTAAAATCACTGCTCTTAAAATCACTGACAGATTATCCTTTTTGCAATGAATGATCTTAGGTGTCTTATGCTTTTTCTACAGCCTGGAATCTGAAGTTTAATATGGCTCATGAGCATGGCTACTCAATTTCAGAATTAAATGAAGATGATAGAAGAAAAGTAGAAGAGATCAAAGCAAAGTTGTTTGGTCATGAGAGAGCAACTGACTTGTCTAAGGTATAGAAGAAATTTAGAAATTAAAAGAGAAAATCTAAAAGAAAGGGTAATAGAGTTTGGATCTCTTAACTTTCATGATTCTAGCTAAGTCACTGATAGTGTTTGGCATAAAGTGTTAGGGGGTCTTAATTCTTCAAAAGTTAAGGTGAAGGATTAGATTCTGTAGATTTTGATTAACTCCAAATTCATCTATTGAAAAAAATTACCTCCTTTAGCTTCTATACCCATTTTATTGAAAGGTTTTTTTTAATCATAAATGTGTGTTATATCTTGCCAGGGTTTTTTTCTTTAGACAAACAAAGGTTTTGTATTTTACTTTTAGAGATAGGGGAAGGGAGAGAGAACAAGAGGGAGAGAAACATTGATGTGAGAGAGAAACGTCAATAGGTTGCCTCTCAAATGCTCCCCAACTGGGGACTGTACCTGTAATTCAGGCATGTGCCCTGACTGGGAATTGAACCAGCAACCTTTCTCTTTGCAGGATGATCCCCAACCAACTGAGCCACACTGGCCAGGGCCAGATGCTTTTGCTGTATGTATTGAGATGGTCATATGGTTTTTATCCTTGGTTTTGTTAATGTGGAGTATCATGTTGGTTGATGTACAGATGTTGAACAATCTTTGCATCCCTAAAATGAGTTGCACTTGATTGCGATGTATGATTTTTTAAATGTATGGTATTTAATTTACTTATGTTTTGTTGGGGATTTTTACATATGTCTTCGTCACAGATACTGGCCTGTAATTTTCTGGGGGGTTTTGTGTGGCCCTTACCTACTTTTGATATCAGGGTAATGTTCAAATTGTAAAATGACTTAGGAAGCAGTTCCTCCTCTTCATTTTTTTAGAAGAGTTTGAGAAGGATAAGTATTTAATCTTTGAATGTTTATTATAATTCACCAGTGGAGCCATCTGGTCCTGGACTTTTGGATTGGAGAAGTTTTGATTACCATTTCAGTTTCATTGCAAGTAATCAATCTGATCATAGTTTCTAGTTCTTCAAGATTTTCTTTTTCTTCTATTTCTTCAGATTTGGGAAGGGTGTATATTCTAATCTGTTGATTCTAAGTTGTCCAATTTGATGGTAGTATTCTTTTATAATCTTTTCTTTTTATTGGCTATCTATAATTTCTCCTTTACTTTGTATTTTATTTGAGTCTTCTATTTTGCCTTGATGAGTCTAGCTCATTTGTTAGTTTTGTTTATCTTTTCAAGTTTCATTAAATTTTTTCTATTGTCTTTTTGTGTGTATATCTGTTGCTTTCATTTCTTCTCTGGCGTTCTGTCTGGATGATATATCCATTGGTATAAGGAAGGTATTAAAGTTGCTTGCTATTATTAAGGTATGAAATGCTCTCTTGGTTTCCTTTTAGGTCTGTTAATGATTGCTTGATGTATTTTGTTACTCCTAAGTTGTGTGCATATATATTAATGCTTTGTTTCTTTGCCATAGATTGTCCCCTTCATCGTTATAAAATGTCCATCTATGTCTCTTTACCACCACCTCCTTTTTCTTGAAGTCTGTTTTGTTTCATATAACTATGGTTACACTTGCTTTCTTCTGGATACCATTTGTGTGAAGTATTGTCTTCTGTCATTTTCACTTTGAGCCTATGTTTATCTTTGGGGCTGAAATGGGTCTCTTGAAGACAGCATATATGTAGTTGGGTCTTATTTATTAATTCATCTAGGTACTCTGTACCTTGGAATTGGGGAGTTCAGTTCTTTTACATTTATGCTGATTACTTACTGGTTTAATACAGGTAACCCCAGTATAACATGGCACTTCTATATCAAGAAGTTATAGAGGAAAACCCTAGTACAACACAGCATCCTAGAACATGGTATCACACTAACACGGTTTGAGAATTAGAGAAATCCCTGAGTAACACAGAGCATAATACAAGCTTTTTTTTTTTTTTTTTTTTTTTAATTTTATTGTTGTTGTATTACATCCATCCCCTTTTTGCTCCCCTCTGTCCCCCTCCCCACCCACCCATTCCCCCCAAACTCAATCCCACCTGTTGTCCATGTCCATGGTTCCTTTATACTAGGTTCCTGTCTAAGTTGCTCCCCTTCTTTGCCTCTACCCCACCCTCCCCCCAATACAAGCTTTTTTTAAGAGCAAAAAATATCTCATCCCAAATTAGGGAAATCTCTGAACGACACAGAATGTAATGAGAGCTTTTAAGAGCAGAAACTATCTCATTTGAAATTTTTCCTTCAAACATAGATGTTATATCAGATTTGCCTACAGAATTTTAAAATTTAGAATTTTTAATCTTTTTTATTTGCTCATAGAGTATTAAGTAGTAACAGATTTTTTTGCACAAAGTACAGGATAAAAGTAAAGATAACACTGAAAAAAGTTCAGAGGATGAAGATAATGTGTCAAAAAGAAAATGCCCCTGGTGAATGGTGCTTAGTAGTGATGACAAAGAAAACATTATTTGAGGGAAGGAACATAAAATGGAGTAAAAACAGTCTCTTCAACAAGTGTTGAGAGAACTGGACAGCAACATGCAAAAAGGTAAAACTAGACCACCAACTTACACCATACATCAGAATAAACTCAAGATGGATAAAGGATTTAAACGTAAGTAGTGCCTTCATAAAGGTCCTGGAGAAAACTATAGGCAGCAAATTTTTTGATATCCTACACTGAAATATGTTTACTGATACTTACTAAGGACAAAGGGAAAAAAAGAACAAATCAACAAGTGGGACTATATCAAATTGAAAAGTTTCTGTTCAGCTAAAGAAAACACCAGCAAAATTCAAAGGGAACCAACTGTATGGGAAAACATAATTGCCAATGATACCTCAGACAAAGATTTGATCTCCAAAATATATAAAGAACTAATGCAACTCGACACCAGGAAGACAGACAGCCCAATTAAAAAATGGGCAAAAGACCTGAACAGACAACTCACTGAGGAAGACAATATAAAGGGCTCAGAGGCATATGAAAGACTGCTCAACATCACTAGCCATCAGAGAGATGCAAATTAAAACCACAATAAGATACCACCTCACACCTGTCAAAATGGCAATCATCGACAAATCAACAAACAAGTGTTGGCGAGGATGTGGGGCAAAGGGAACCCTCGTGCACTGTTGGTGGGAATGCAGGCTGGTGCAGCCACTGTGGAAAACAATATGGGGTTTCCTTAAAAAACTAAAAATGGAACTGCCTTTTGATTCAGCAATTCCACTAGTAGGATTATACCCGAAGAATCCTGAAATACCATAAGAACCTATGTACACCTATGTTCATAGCAGCACTATTTACAATAGCCAAGTGCTGGAAACAGCCTAAATGCCCATCAGTGGATGATTGGGTCAAAAAACTTTGGTACATTTACACAATGGAATACTACACAGCAGAAAGAAAGAAGGAACTCCTACCCTTTGCAACCACATGGATGGAACTGGAGAGTATTATGCTTAGTGAAATAAGCCAGTCAGTGAGGACAAATACCAAATAATCTCACCCATTACAAGTCAATAATGAACAAAACTAACAACAATCAAAAGAGAACCAGATATATGAATACAGTGAATAGGCCTTCAGTGGTCAGGGGGAAGAGGGTTGGGGGGAAGGGGAGGAAGAGGCAAGGAATGGGAGCAGTTTAGACAAGAACCTAGTATGGAGGAACCACGGACATGGACAACAGGTGGGATTGACTTTGTGGGAAGAGGACAGAGGGGAGCAAAAAGGGGATGGATGTAATACAACAATAAAATTAAAATAAAACATTTAATACATACTAATTACTTTGGTGAAAATTGCTTTAATAAGATATTTCTCTTAATTATAAAAATATAGTACGTTTTTTTAATTTTTGGAACCTCAGCCCCTTTTTTGTTCTAGTTCTTTGTTTTGTATAACACAGGTTCTCATAACAGCATTTTTTTAGGACCTAACAACCATTGTTATACAGAGGTTACCTGGTATTCTTAAAATCTAATTTAGATTTTATCTGAGAAAAGTAGAGAGATACCTGCCCTAAGACTCTACAGTCTTATTTCTAGTTATGTGCTCAGGTGATATCAGTGTGTATATTCCTCAAAAGACATGGGGAAAAAATGAAATTAAATAGCCAAAAACTAAAAACAGTGTGTCTATCAAGAATAAAATAGATGAATCAATTATGACTTATTCTACAGTGGAATTCTGCATAGTAATAGAAAAGAATAGGCTGCTGTTTTTGCTACAGCACTGAAGGATTTCACATAGGTTTAATAAAAGACATATAAAAGAGTAACAATGAATAATTTCTTTTATATGGAATTCAAAAACAGGCAAACTAATGATGAATAAAGTATGAGTAGTACTTCCCTCTAGTAGGTCCAGGGGGAAGAAACATAAGAGGTATTATATACTTAGATCTGAGTGGCATTTAAACACATAAAAATTATAGGGTAGTAGGCACATATAAAAAATTATCAAGCTGTCACTTCAGATTTATATGCTTTACTGAGTATATGTGTACATTAATGAAAAAGAAACATAGAACAAGAAGGGTAAATTAAAATCACAAAAAAGTTTAAAGGTAACTTTTTTTTTCAAAAATATGGAACTCATCACAAATTTTTGTGTCATCCTTGTGCAGGGACCATGCTAGTCCTCTGTATCATTCTAATTTTAGTATATGTGCTGCCAAAATGAGCATGAGATAACCATTCTTTTAAATTTTTATTGTTGTTGTATTACATCCATCCCCTTTTTGCTCCCCTCTGTCCCCCTCCCCACCCACCCATTCCCCCCACAAAGTCAATCCCACCTGTTGTCCATGTCCATGGTTCCTCTATACTAGGTTCTTGTCTAAACTGCTCCCATTCCTTGCCTCTTCCTCCCCGCCTCCCCCCAGCCCCCTTCCCCCTGACCACTGAAGGCCTATTCACTGTTCTATTTTGTTCTGTTGTGATTGTTAGTTTTATTCATTATTGTCCTGTAATGGGTGAGATCATATGGTATTTGTCCTTCACTGATTGGTGTATTTCACTAAGCATACTCTCCAGTTCCATCCATGTGGTTGCAAAGGGTAGGAGTTCCTTCTTTCTTTCTGCTGTGTAGTATTCCATTGTGTAAATGTACCAAAGTTTTTTGATCCAATCATCCACCGATGGGCGCTTAGGCTGTTTCCAGCACTTGGCTATTGTAAATAGTGCTGCTATGAGCATAGGTGTACATAGGTTCTTATGAATTGGTGTTTCAGGATTCTTTGGGTATAGTCCAAGTAGTGGAATTGCTGGATCAAAAAGCAGTTCCATTTTTAGTTTTTTGAGGAGATAACCATTTTTAATAGCAGAAAAAACTAAAAAGTATCAAGGGCTAAGTCTTAACAAAAGATAAATAAGATCTTTATTAGAGAATATTAAAATTTCTACTAAAAGACATAAAAGAAGACCTAATTAAATAGAAAGATATATTTAATAGCAAGATTAATATTTTCAGTTACAGTTGATGCTCAATATTTATATTAGTTTTAGATGTACAGCATAGTGGTTAGACAGTTATATAATTTACAGAGTAATCCTTTGATAATTCAAGTACCCATCAGGCACCCTACATAGTTATTACAATATTACCAATTATATTCCTTATGCTGAACTTGACTTCCCTGTGACTGTTTTGTACTACCAATTTGTACATCTTAATCTCCAACCTTTTCACCCATTTCTCCAACTACCCTCCCCTCTGACAAACAAGTCTTTTCTCTGTATCTATTTTTGTTTGTTTGTTTTCTTTAAATTTTACATGTAAGTGAAATCCTGTGGTATTTGTCTTTCTGTATCTGCCTCATTTTCTCACCATAATACCCTCTTCGCCCATCCATGCTGTCAAGATGGTAAGATTTCATTCTTCTTTATGACTGAATAATATTCCATTATATTCTTTTTTTATTTTTTTTATTTTTTTTAGATTTTATTCATTATTTTTAGAGAGAAGGGCAGGGAGGGAGGAAGAAAAGGAGAGAAACATCAGTGCATGGTTGCCTTTCACCTACTTCTAGCTGGGGACTTGGCTGGAGACCTGGCTTGCAACCTGGTTATGTGCCCTGACTGGGAATGGAACCAGCGACCTTTGGGTTCACAGGCTGGCGCCTGTCCACCGAGCCACTAACCAGGGCTTGTATTCATATTTTTATGCATTCCTACCAACAGTGTACAAGGGTTTTCTTTTCTCCATATCCTCACCAATGCTTGCTATTTGTTAATTTATTGATGATAGCCATTCTCACAAATGTGAAGGCTATAGGCCATCTTATGTCCTCTTGAGAAGTGTTTATTCAAGGCCTCTGCCCATTTTTTCATTATTTTTTGTTTGTTTTTTATGTTGAGTTGTATGAGTTCTTTATAAATTTTGGATATTGACTCTTTTAGGGACATATCATTGGCAAATATCTTCTTTCATTTAATAGGTTGTCTTTTCATTTTGTTGATGTTTCCTTTACTGTGCAAAAACTTTTTTTTGATTTAGCCCCATTTGTTTTCTATTCATTTTTTGTTTCCTTTGTCCTTGGAGATATATCAGAAGAAATATTGCCAAGAAAAATGTCACAGATTTTATTGCCTCTGTTTTCTGCTAGGAGTTTTATGGGTTTGTATCTTATATTTAAGTCTTGGTTCATGTTGAGTTTATTTTTATATATGATGTGAGAAGGTAATCTAATTTCATTTTTTTGTATAATAATAATGATTCACACTGGATGGTCTTTGTGTTGGTTGTTGTCATTATTTTGCTGATTTTTTTACAGAGAGAGAGAAAGGTTGATTTTTCTTTGTGCCCTGACCAAGGATTGAACCCGCAACCTTGCTATATAGGGTCAGTGCTCTAACCATCTGAACTAACCAGCCTGGTGGCTAGTTTCATTTTTTTGCATATATCTGTCCAATTCTCCCAGCGCTATTCATTAACTAGAGTGTCTGTCCCATTATATGTTCTTGCCCCCTTAGTCAAATTTTAATTGATCATATAGGTGTGGGTTTATTTCTGAGTTCTTTATCAATCTTTAATTGATCTATATGTATATTTTAATGCCAGCATCATGTTGTTTGTATTTTTATTTTAAGATTTAACTTATTTTTAGAGACGAAGAGAGGGAGAAACATTGATGTGTGAGAGATACATCAGTCAGTTGCCTCTCACATACCTCTTCCCCCCCCCCCCCCCCCCCCCCCCCCCCCCCCCAACAACAACGCAACTAGGGACCTGGTCTGCAACCCAGGCCTGTGCCCTGACTGGGAATCAAACTGGCAACTCTCAATTCTCAGGCCAGCATTCAGTCTACTGAGTTCACACCAGCCTGGGCAAACACCATGTTGTTTTCATTACTATGTCCTTGTAGTATAATATTTTAATTTTAATCTTTATTTAATCTGTATCCCTTTGTACACTCCTCCCACCCAGCAGTCATCACATTCTTGCCCATGTCCATGAATTCTTCCTTTTTGCTCAATCCCTCTCCATATCCTAACCTTGCCCCCGACCCCACAAGCTGTCATCCTGCCCTCTATCAATGAGTCCATCCCCATTTTCCTCGTCCAGTTTGTTGATTAGATTCCACATATGAGTAAAATCATATGGCATGTTTCTTCCTCTGACTAGCATATTTCACTTAGCATAATGCTCAGTTTGATATCAGGTAGCTTGATACCTCCAATTTTGTTGTTGTTTCTCAAAATTGGTGTCACTTTTTGGGTTCTTTTATAGTTTCATATAAATTTTTGGATTCTTCTAGTTCTATGAAAAATGCCATTGGTATTTTCATAAAATTGCATTGACTATTTATTCAGAGCATACAAGCTATTACAAAGAATCAAATCATGGATTTAAATATATATATACCTATATGTGTGTGTGTGTGTGTATGTATATATATATATATATATATATATATGTATATGTATATGTACATGTATATAATTTTCCATTAGCATTTCATCCCTTTGTACCCTCCTGTCCCCCAGCAGTTCTGTTTCTTCTCTCTTTGGTATTTCTGTTGTTCATATATTAATATCTTCTATAGTTGTCCTATTCTTTGATGTTCTGGTCCAGCTTTTAAATTTTTCTTCTCTTTGCTTTTAGTTTTGAATGTTTCTATTCAGATATCCTGAAGCTCAAGATCCTTGCCTTGGCCATGTCTAGTCAATGAACCTATCAAAGGCATTCTTCATTTCCATTTCTGTGTTTTTATCTCTAGCATTTATTTCTCATTCTTTCTTAGGCTTTTTATCTCTCTGCGTACATTGTGTTTATGTTATTGCATGTTGTTCAATTTATTCATTAGAGCCCTTGGCATATTAGTCATAGTTGTTATAAATTCTTGTTTGGTAATTCTAGCATTTCTGCCATATCTGGTTTTATGCTTGCTCTGACTCTTCAGATAGTTATTTTGTTTGTAATATGCTATGTTTTGGAGCCCATAGCTGGTGTCTTAAATTAATATGCAGATTATAACTTCTTGAATGTGTAAGCCCTCATGTGAGGTAGGCCCGGTAGCTTTCTCAGCATTTGGGCTCCCACTTTGGGGAAGTGAAAATTCCTGGATTCAGTTTGATTGAGTTTAATACCCTTACACAAAGGAAGTAAATTCATAAGATTTGTTGCTCATAAATTCCAAAAACCTGGGGATTGAGGTGTATTGAGTTGAGGGAAGGACAGTCCTCTGTCCAGGTCACAAGCAGGAGCTAAAGAGCAGGGTACTACTTGTAAGGTAGTTGAGGCAGAGGTCATTGGCTTTTCTCAGGCTCAACTCTGGTTATTTTAAAAGGTTCCTTGGAAAAAACAAAGAAGGAACTTTTGGCAGGAATCCTACACTCGGGTCCTTATCTAACTATCCATACTCTGGACACTTGTGAGCAGAGTTGTCATACTGTAAAATGCCTAGGCAGCAACTCAAAGTAGCTCTTTTCTCATCACAATTGACCCTGTGATGCCTAGACATTAGTCTTTGGGGATTATCATGGGCACTGGCTGGATGGTGGAGATATTAACAGCCACTAACAGGGTTTTGGTCACCTAGCACATGAAACATTTGAGTAAAGCAAAAATGCCAGTCAAGAACATCAATAGATAAATAATAGTTTGAAGACCTGTTTATAACCATCTCCTTATGTGTTGGGGTGCAGCCAAGAAAATAAATCAGGACCCATGGATAAGGTTAAGGTAGGTATTTGATTAAAAACTTGGGTGAGATTACGGAGTACTGGTATCTGTTGGGCTATCTTTTAGAAGTTTATTTTGTCTAGAATTATTAATACACATGCAGCAGGCACATCTCTTTCCTTGACTAATAAGCTACAGCTAAATGATTATCCAAAATCATCTGCACTAAAGAATCATGTTTTTGTTGGCATTAGTCCATGCTTTGGAGTAATAGTCTAATATGTTCAGTCAGTGTAGTTGATAGTTTGGTGTTTGCCTTAATAATTTGTTCTGTGTGCCTATTGTGGAGGTGTGTAGCCCAGTTCCTGTGAGAAATAGCAGCCCTACTTTCAACACAATGAGGATGTATACCACATGCTCTTGATATGAATGGGCAGGAAAAGAGATGGATTGGGGGTCCTTCCTGTTTAGTGATTTGTATAATGGTAATCTAAAGTACATTGGTACAAACATACAGGACTCCTCTGGGCCAGCGAAGTGGTTGAGGGGAAGAGAAATGCACATATGATGAAGCACAAATGTGTAACTGATCCAGGGCACTGGACACACAGTGGTCACTAACTGGGGAAGCTGATGTGATTTGGGGTTCCACCTGAGTGAGTGAGCTGCGAAACTTAATGCTTTGGGGATTGTGCTCCTTGGGACATAATGTAGCTCATGTTATTCTTTGTGGTGGATGCCTGGGAAGGTCCAGAGGATTTTAATGGGCATGTGGGGTTCTTGCCAAATGCCATATACTGTATGGCAAGCATACTGCATGGAAGCCAGTTAAGTACCAAAGAGAGTATCTGGGAAAATTACAAGATTGAAGGGGGTGCCTTCTATTAGACAGTGGAGGACAATGTTTTAAAAAATCAGTCAGAGGATAAAGACAGTGGATCTCCAACTGGCTGACTAGGCCCAGATTGGGAGCCAGAAAGTTTAAAAAGTGCACTCCTACACCACAGAAGGTCACACCACTAAGACAGTAAGTCAAAGCAGAACAATCCAAAAAGCAGAAACAAACAAGAGTCACCTAAAATGGGGAGACAAAGAAATAAACCCTCAGTGAAGGGAAAAGAGGAATCCCCAGGAAGAATGCAAAATGAAAAAGAGGCAAGCACGCTATCAGACATGGAATTCAAAATAATGATGATAGAGAAGCTCTATGAGCTCAGCGAGTTCAAAGAAAACTATAAACAACTACAGGGGAACTACAAAGAACTCCAGGGAAGTTACAAGGAACTTACTGAACTACATCATTAAAAAGACATAAAAGCCATCAATAAGAGCCAGGAGGAAATGAAGAACACAATTTCTGAATTGAAGAACACAGTAGAAGGAATCAAAAATAGGCTAGAGAAAGCAGAAGATCAGACTATTGAGCTGAAGGGCAATGTAGAAAAAATTTCCCATGCAGTGCAACAAAATGAAAAAAGAATGAAGAGGTTTTAAGAGAGCTGCAGGACAGCATGAAACGTAATGACCTCCATATCATAGGGATGCCAGAAGGACAAGAGGAGGAGCAAGGGATAGAAAACCTGTTTGAAAAAGTAATGACAGAAAACTTGCCAAACTTGAGGAGAGAAAAAGTCAAGCTTTGGAAGCACAGAAGGTCCCAATGAAGATGAACCCAAATAGACCCACTCCCAAGACACATCATTGTTAATGGCAAATTTCAAAGACAAGGAGAGAATCCTAAAAGTAAGAGAGAAAGAGCTAATAACATAAAAGAGGACTCCTTATCGGCCGATTTCTCAACAGAAACACAACAAGCCAAAAGGGAATGACAAAAAACATTTCAAGCAATGAAAAACAAAAGCCTGCAACCAATAATACTCTACCCAACAAAGCTCTCATTCAAAATGGAAGGTGAAATAAGGAGTTCCCCAGACAAAGGAAGGCTAAAAGAATACATCTCCACCAAACCAGCAATGCAAGAGATGCTAAAGAGTCTGCTTTAAGAAGATGCAGAAACAGAGACGGACAGGAACACAGATGAATTTAAAAGAACCTAAGATACCACCTCACACCTGTCAGAATGAAAACCATCAACAAATCAAAAAACAACAAGTGTTGGCAAGGATGTGGGGAAAAGGGAACCCTGGTGCCCTGTTGGTGGAAATGCAAACTGGTGCAGCCATTATGGAAAATAGTATGGAATTTCTTCACAAAACTAAAAATGGAACTGCCTTTTGATCCAGCAATTCCACTACTAGGATTATAGCCAAAGAACCCCGAAACACCAATTCATAAGAACCTATGTACTCCTATGTTCATAGCAGCACTATTTACAATGGCCAAGTGCTGGAAACAGCCTGAGTACCCATCAGTTGATGAATGGATCAAAAAACTTTGGTACATTTACACAGTGGAATACTACACAGCAGAAAGAAAGAAGGAACTCCTACCTTTTGCAACAACATGAATGGATCTGGAAAGTATTATGCTTAGTAAAAGAAGCCAGTCAGTGAAAGACAAATACCATATAATCCCACCCATTACAAGACACTAATGAACAAACCCAACAAACAAGCAAAACAGAACCAGATACATGAATACAAGGAACAGACCTTCAGTGGGCAGAAGGGAAGGGAAGGGGAGAGGGGGAATAACGGGGAACAGTTTAGTCAAGGAACTAAAATGGAAGACCCATGGACATGGACAATAAGTGGGATTGACTTTGAGGGGCAATGGATAGGTGGGGAAGGGGAGAGAGGGGAGGGGAAATGGGATGAATGTAATACAACAATAAAATTGAATGAATGAATGAATTTTAAAAATCAGCCAAAGCCCTTACTGGTGTGGCTCAATTGGGCATCAAAAGGTTGGTAATTAAAATTCCTAGTCAGAGCTCATGCCTGCGTTGCAGTTTCCATCCTGGTTGGGGCGCTTGCGAGAGGCAACCAATCAATGGTTTTCTCACATCATTATCTTATCTCTCTCTCCCTCACCCTCCCTTCCTTCCTCTCATTGTAAAAACAAATAATTCTTGCCCTGGCTGGTGTAGTTCAGCGGACCGAGTGCTGATCTATGAACTAAAGTCACTAGTTCAATTCCTAGTCAGGGTACCTGCCTGGGTTGCTGGCCATGTCCCCAGTTGGGGGTGTTTGAGAGGCAACCAATTGATGTGTCTCCCAAACATTGATGTTTCTCTCCTTCACTTTCTCCATCCCTTCCCCTCACTCTAAAAATAAAATCTTTATAAAAAGATAGAGAAAAATAAATAACTTATAAAAAGTCAGCCACATAGATCAATAACTTGGGGAAAAGGTTTTGTGGAGCTTGCTAATATGCTTAGTAAATAGCAGCCACCCAAAATGAGCTTTGGTTTCTGCCTATTACATAAAAATATTAGAAGCACCGAAAGTCAGCCCTTGACACAGGGTTTGAAGAGAAAGAAAATAACTATTAATAAATCTGTACTATTGGAGGTCTTGAATGGGAGGATTATAGAGCCCTGAGTGGTGACATTGGGAAAGGGTCTTCTGGGTGGTGTAGGCAAGTGACCCTGTGACTATGATCCTGGAGCGGGAGTGGTGCTGTGGTGGTGGTTAGCATCTATATCCTGGTGGGGTCCTCCCAACTGAAATTAAATTTACTAACCACCAGTAGGATGCATAATGTGGACCACTCTAAAGGGTGTGGTCAGGGTGAGCAACTAATTAAACTATTCAAAAGGGACCCTATATGGTTGTGAGACTCAACACATACCTTAGTCTTCTAAATCTCAGAGGTTCGGTGGAGAACAGCCTAGCAGTCATAGTAACACGTCACAACCAGCAAGCATTATAGTAAGCAAGATGCTGTGTTCTTTATTTCTGACTGGTTATTTTTTATGGTTTCTCTGTTCTTTTTTATGTTTACTCTGTTGAAGTACTCACTTCACTTATCCATTCATGTTTTTTTTTGAGTATCCTTATAGCTCTGCTGTTTTAATTCTGTGTTTGGTAGATTGTCTGCCTCCATTTCATTTAGTTCTTTTTTGGAGATTTTTCCTCGACTTTTATTTGGATTTTTTGTTTTTTGTTTTTTGTTTGTTTGCTCTTCCCATTTTAGCTGCTTCTCTGTATTTTTGTTAGGTCGATCCTCTGTATCTCCCATTTTCTTAATATAGTGGCCTTATGTCTCAGTGGTGCAGTCTTTAGTCACCTGAGCTAGGTGCTTCAAGAAAGTTTCTTGTGTGGATTATGTGAACCTGCTTATTATAGTTGAGTCTCGGTTGCTGTTGGCCTGTCCATGGTGGGATTGATTCTCTGGCTGACTGGCTGTGCCACCACCAGCACAGGTTATAAGTGGTTGTGCTAGGGCTTGACCCCATGAGGCAGAGTTTATCCCTACAGGGTCCAGTGCCTGATGAGATCTCCCTTTGGGTGTGCTGCTTATGGAGCTAATGTGCATTCCCTGAACTGGCCTATAGCATGCCATCAGGGTGTGTTGGTTTTCAGATTTTCTGGGAGGGGCTCCAGGGCAGGTCAATGTCATAAGTTGCTTGTGACCAGCCTTGGGTTGGTTATGTGTTTGGAGCTTCATAGTTATCCAGTTTGTGACTGCCTCTGCTAGGCCTGGGTGTGCATGGGAGGTGCCAAGCTGCATACCAAGGTACTTGACAGAGTCACTGGCAATATGCAAGTTCCGTAAGGTAGGTTCCCAGTGAGTCACTAAGTAGGGGTGAGTAGGAGTCAGTCACCATGTTAATATGGATTCAGAGTAGCTGCCAGTGCTGAGGATGAGGCCACGCAGCAAAAATCTCAGTCAGTGTACACCAAGGCCAGCTCCCCCTGCAGATCCTTTTGATAGAGTGGGACCTCAGGCAGTTGACAGCATGGAGCCAGTTGAGTTTTATCAGGGTAAAATATGCCAAGGTTTTGGTTATGTAGAAGGAGGTGTCTGCACAGAGCAGTGGTGTCATTTGGTTTTCAAGGGAAAAAAAGACCCTCACTCTAGAGCTGTACAACTCAGGTCTCTTCCCTGTGCATCACTGCCATCCCCTGAATCTGCCTGGACTTCCTGGAGGGCCTTCCAAGAAAGTCTACACTCTGGGCACAGGCTTGTTGCAGCCAGCTATCTTTTCGGCAGGGCAGGGCCATTGGGATTTGAGATGGTGTGGGAAAGGGACTTAGTACAGGGTCCTTGGCTGCTGTTTACTCAACCCTCTCCCTTAAGCCACACAACCCATTCTCTCTATGTATGACTAATCTGCTCTGAGCCATCTTCCTTCCACTGACAGACATAATCCTCACTGATTTTCACAGCCCTCAATTATGTGGGCTTTTCTTTTATGCTTTGATCCTTCAGGCTGAGAAGTCTGACACAAGTTTGAGACCTTTTGCTCCTTGTTGGAGGATCTTTCCACCTGAGATATTCCTCTAGATCTTCAGGCACCAACATGGGTACAGAACAGCCATATTCAAGTCTCCACCCTTCCTACCAGTCTCAATGTAACTTCTGTAAATCCTTGGTTGTAAGACTTCTGTTCATCTAGTCTTCCGTTGGTTAGTCAAGTTGTTCTATAAGTTGTAATTCTGCCCTGGCTGGTGGCTCAGTGGATTGGCACCGACCTGTGAACCCAAAGGTCACTGGTTCAATTCCCAGCCAGGGCACATAACCAGGTGCATAGCTGGAGGCAGGTGAAAGGTAACCATACACTGATGTTTCTCTCCCTCCTTGCCTCCCTTCCTTCCTCTTTCTCTAAAGACAATAAATAAAAGCTTAAAAAAACAAACTATTAAGTTGTAATTCTGTTTGGTTCTGGGAAGAGTTGAATCTTCTACCTGTTCTACCACAGTCTTATATTTTCTCTAAATGTTAGTTATGTCCAGTGGTGTCTAATTAATTTATTGTCTTTTAAATAAATTCAACCTTTTATTTTGAAATAAATGTAGATTCACAGTCGGTAGTAAGAAATAATATGGATAGATCACTTTTACCCTTTACCCAGTTTCTACCAATGGTAATATCTTACAAACCTGTAATAACATATTACAACCAGGATATTGGCACTGATACAGTCAGGATACTTAACATTGACATCAGCACAAGTGTCCTTCATGTTGTCCTCTAATAACTATATCCAGTTATCTCTAGCTTCTTACCCTTTTCTTAACCTCTGGTGATCATTAATCTCATCTCTACTTTTATAAATTTGTCATTTCAAGAATTTTATGTAAATGAAACAATACATTGTGACCTTTTGGTATTGGTATTTTTCACTTAGCAAAATTCTCTAGAGAATATTTAGTTGTTTAGTGTATTGATAGTTTATTTCTGTTTTAACGTTCCATGGTATACAGTAGATGTACCTGTTTGTTTGACTATTCACCTATTGAATGACATCTTAGTAGTTTTCCAATTTTTGACTGTTACAAATAAAGCTGCTATAAAAACATGTACAGGGTTTTGGTGAACATAAGCTTTTATTTCTGTGGGATAAATGCCAGGGAGTACTATTGTTGGGTTATACGGCAGTTGTAATGTTTAGTTTCTTGAGAAACTGCCACACCATTTTTTAGGTTGGTTGTACCATTTTATATTCCCACCTGTGGTGATGTGTAAATGATTCCATTACCCTACAGCCTCACCTGCATTTCATATTGTCACTATTTTTTATTTTTATTTTAGTCACTCTTATAGGTTTTCAGTGATATCTCATTGTACTTTTAGTTTGCATTTCCTTTTTTTTTTAAATTTATTGACCAGAACAAGAGATTTGGTTGATTGTTTTATGTGCCCTGACTGTAGACTGAACCCACAACCTTGATATAACAGGACTGTATTATAACCAGCTCAGCTAAGGGCTGCATTTTCTTAATGATTAATTACATTGAGCATGTTTTCATGCCGTTATTGCCCATCTCTTTACTTGTGAGTGGTGTATATAGGTTTTTTGCCCATTTTTCTGATTGAATTGCCTTGTTTTCTTTGAGAGTTCTTTGTGTATATTAGATATAAGTCCTTTATTAGATACGAGATTTGCAAATATTTTCTTCCAGGTGGTAGTTGAGTGAAAGCCCAGTCCTCCTGTGTGCTCTTGACTGACACCGCAGGGAGGGAAATAAGTCCTGGGCTCCTGCATGGCCTGTGCTCCCCACTTAGACTTTACTGGAGAGTGGGTGAGGCCACATATTTTTTTTTCTGTCTTGTGTGGCTGGAATACATCAATCAGCCTTTGTCTAGAAGTTTTCTATTTTACTAGACTTCACTTCTACTAGTTTTTTAGCTAACGAGAGTGGGGTTTTGTTAGAGCTTTTGTTTGTGCCCTTTGTTTTTGGATTGTTGGCTTTTTCAAATCCAAAGTGGGGTATATGAAGTGAAAAAGAAAACCCAGGGATCTCACTAGTGTCCTTCTTCAGGTCCCAAGATCCCTAGCCAGTCTGCCTTCTTCTCTACATCTTTCAGATTCTTCTTACATTTTATTTATAATGTCCAGGATTTTTAGTTGGACTTAGCAGGTAGAATAGGGCCAAAGCACATCTACTCCATTATGTCAAAAATGACAACATATTTTAAAATATTTTAATATAAAATCAGATATGGCTATATCATCAAATAGAATGCCAAGTTATGACTTTATAGGTAAAACACAGACATCTCAAAGAAAACTTGTATTTATGGTAGCATTGGGTACTGATTTTAAACCCCAAAAATATAATGGCTCAAATAAGGTAGAATTTTATTTTTCACTTATGTAATAGGTGGGTTTTGTGTTTTTGGTTTTTTTTGGTTTGGTTAGTTTTGTTTTTTTAATGATAGTTTAGGGTAGGAACAGAAGCAAGCTCCTTGAGGTTTTCCAAAGACCCAGGTTGGGTGGGTACCTTAGTCGTCCTTTTCCACGGCTTCCAAGGTTGTTCTAGACATTATGCATTTTCAGTTGCAGTAGTGATGGTGTTAGTAGGTGGACTGTGGAGGTCTAGAACTTAGTATTTTTAAGGACAGGAAGCAAACTTAACTGCTTTTGCTCATATCCCATGGACCTAAACCTAGTCACATGGTCACACCTACCTTCAAAAGAAACTAGAAATGTCTGCAGCTTCATGGCCATGGTACCAGAAAACGTTGGGGTATAGGAGTATGCTTACTAAAAGAAAAGTTAGAAACATAATGTTTGCTTTTGTTACTTCAGTGAAAAATTTTTAGATGAAATTAGCATGTGGTCTTGTTTATCATGGGCCATTATATTCTATTGTTAACTATCTTTTTCTTGTGGTCTTACCTGTTTTTATTATAAAACATCAACAAAGTGATTTTTATATAACTATTAGTACTACTTTAAGTAAAATCTTATTTCTATTTTCAGGGTTTACAGAGTCCACGGGGAATAGGATGCAATCCAGAAGCAGTATGCAGTCACATTATTATTGAGAGCCATGAAAAAGGATGTTTCAGGACTCTCACCGCTAAACAACCACAGCTTGACAGCCATCCCTGTGTCTTCAGATCACCTGAACCCTTAGATATTATCAGAGGACAGCGGAGCCCATTATCATGGAGAGCCAGACACGTCAACTTTTCTAAATCACTAGACCAGAGCAACCCCCACTTCAAAGTTTGGAATTCCTTGCAGTTACAAAGTCATTCCCCATTTCAAAACTTTTCAAGTGATGACTGTAAAATTAGCAAGGGTTTTCGAATGCCATTCCATGCAAAGATGGACCCTTGGCTGTCAGAATTAGTAGACCCTAATTGCGTGCCGCCTGAAGAAATGGATTGTCATTCTTCATCACAAATGCTGCCCCCAGAATCCATGAAAAAGTTTACTACCTCCATCACTTTTTCATCTCACCGACATTCTAAATGCTTTTCAGATTCCTCTGTTCTTAAGGTTGGTGTTACTGAAGATAGCCAGTGTACTGGAGCATCTGTAGGGGTACTTAATTCTCATTTCCCTGAAGAGCAAAATCCTCCTAGAGATATAAAACAGAAAACCTCTTCCCCTTCATCATTTAAAATTGTTAGTCATTCACCAGGTAAAGCTGTGACTATTTTAGCAGAAAGTAATAGACAAGGCCAAAAAGTATCTGTTGAGCATTCTCACCAAGAAGAGAAACTCTTAGAAAGATCAGATTTTAAAGGCATTGATTCTGAGCCCAGTACCAGTACAAATTGTAGCAAATTTAGAGAAGTTCATTTTTCTGATAACCATACCCTCATTAGCATGGACAGACCAAATTCCACATTAGGAGTAAAAGAGGAGAATGTAACTATAACTCCAAATCCTCCTTCACATATATTTCTTGAACAACAGGAACTCTTTGAACAAAGCAAAGCCCCACATGCACATCACTGTGTAGGAAAACACCATTCTCCTCAACATCAGCATTATGTAGCTCCAAAACTTCCTTGTCACATTTTTCTTGAAAAACGAGAACTCTTTGAACAAAGCAAAACCCCACACATAGACCATCAGGTGAGAGAAAACTACTCTCCCCTTCTTCAAGGTCAGGATTATATAGCTTTAGACCTTCCTTCTTCCATATTTCTTGAGCAACGTCAGCTCTTGGAACAGAGCAAAGCCCCAGATATAGATCATCATGTTAAAAAACAATATTCCCCTGTTACTCAAGGTCAGGATTGTATAATAGAAAACAATGATCAACAGAAGCCTAAATCACACAGTTCTAATATAAATGTTGAAACTAAGGTCAATAATGTGGTCTCCCAGTCAGCCCCAGATCAACGGACATTAGTAACATCTCCAAAAACTCCACCTTCAAATAGAAAAGCACTTTCTTGTGTCCGTATAACTCTCTCTCCTAAGACTCCTTCCCAGTTGAATAGTGGAACCTTAGATAAAGGATTTCTTTCACTGGATCCAGCTTCTAAAACAAGGATGAATAATGAGTTTAACTCTGACCTACAAACTATATCTTCAAGATCATTGGAACCAACTTCCAAATTACTTACCAGTAAACCTATAGCACATGATCAAGAATCTTTAGGTTTTCTAGGACCTAAATCTTCACCGGACTTCCAAGTCAAGCAGCCTCTTCTAGATAGTAATACTGTTACTCAGGACTTGAAAACCATACCTTTTCAGAATAGCCAGATAGTAACGTCAAGGCAAACACAAGTGAACTTTTCAGATTTGGAAGAAAATTCCAATCCAGAAGGGCGTCCAGTATCTGCAGATCGGTGAGTCTCATTGTGATGACAAGCAAGCTGATGGAGTTTGTCATAAAGGGTTTTAAGTACTTAAGCAAGTGCAAATTTCTGGGGGAAAAGCAATATGATTCTATCAGGGGAGATTGTATCTGACTAATCTGCTATAAGCCTTTCAAGGAATAAATACCAAAGTAAGAAAGAACACCTGAAAGTAATGTGCTCATACTTTCAAAGGGCTTTTGACAAGACTTGGCTTCAAGTATTTAAAACATTGAATTACTTTGAGAAGAATCTTTGATCATGAAGTGGTACAAGTTATCAATTCCTTATTTATTGCGTTGGAGACATGCTGAAGACCTGGGGAGGTGATGCATGCACATACTCTTCTGCATTTCATTCTCTGTCTCTCTCCCTCTGTTTTCGTTTTCATTTCTTGATTTCTCTCAAACACTTAGTATTAATAGTATCAACAGGTAATTTACCAGTGGAGAATTCTGGCAGACATTACTTTAGTCCAGTGATCATAGTCAAGGTTAACATTACCAGTAATGCGTAATGTGCTCCTTCATGTAATGTGGTACTTCACAATGTATTGTACTAAAGGAAACACAGTTCAGGGATAAATACATTAGGTTTATATTATTTAGCCTACTTTTAAGACTTATTAATTCTGTTTTACAATAGTCTCTTATAAGAGACTCCTAACTTCCTGTTATAGCTAGACAGGACTACCTTATACATTTAACATTTCCATCTTACAGTTAACAAGCCAGCATGTCATAGTGGAGAGCATTGGCCTGGGAAAGGGGGAAGGGAAAAAGTTTTTCATCATCCACATGAGGTGGTCTTGGCAATGAGGAACCTAAACATGTTATTTCATTTAATACTCATGATAACCCTATTGGGTAGATGGTGATAATCATATTTATCCTCTGGGAAACAGACAGAACACTGTCTCAGCAAGCAGCATTGTCTCAAATAATGCTGTTTATAAGAAGCAGATGGGGCATTCAGATGCAGTATGTTTAATCAAAGCAAGAGTTTGTTCACCACATGATACTCTCCCTCCAAATCTTGAATCCTGCTTCCAGCTCTTCTACCAGCTATCTTCTTGGACAAGTCACTTAATAACTTTGACATACGTGGATGACATTGGAAGGGAAAGCATTTGTAACCTGAGAGGTCCCTTCAGCTCTAGAAGTTAATGGTTAAGAATTTAATTGGGACAAAATAAAGAGTATGAATCTGTAGTTCAATATTATAAATAGGAAGGTGCTGTAGAAACCAGTACTTATAATTTTATTTGAAAAATTTAGAAATTAAAAGATTGACAAGTTTATAAACTCATCACAGTGATAAAATGCTTATTTATTGGATCTGAGTTTCTTGAATGAGAAGAAAATTACAGATAATTATAAATATGAACTATTAATAATTCCCTTTGCTCAGAATGTATTAAATCCCAGGTCTTGTAGTGGTTGCCTATATACTGTTTTTTGGGTTTTTTTACTCAATATAATCAGCGTTAAATAGTTCGATCTATAATATTAAATAGCCTAATACTTAAATTAACTGTTTTACCCAATGTCACGTGGCAATTAAATGTTGAAGGTGGCATTTGAACCTAGGTGTGTCTGACTCCCCAGTCCATAAATAATTCAAACTATATATAGGCATGCACCACATAATAATGTTTAGGTCGGTGATGGTTAGCATACACAACAGTGATCCCATAAGATTATAATGGAGCTGAAAAATTCTTACTGCCTAATGACATCTGTGACTCCATAGAATTTGGCAAAGAGGAGGAGGTTGCAAAAATCAACTAGGTTGTGGTTGAGAGATGACAGACAACTAACTATAACCTAGGTGTGGGTGAGGATGACATTGAGGAATTCTAAAGGTGGTTCCTAAAGAATTGACTAGTGTGGAGTTGTTAGAACTGGAACAAGAGTGCATAACTGAAGAAGAGAAAAAAGAAGATAAAACTGCAGAAGAGGAGGAATCGCTAAGAAAATTTACAGTGACAGGTTTGGCAGAAGCTTTGCAGACCTCAAGAAGGTCCTTAAAATTTTTTGAAAACATGGACTTAAACACTGAAAGCTTTTCATTAACTGAGAGGAATATTCATGATGCATTATCTGCTTATAAACAAATCTATGGTTAACAAAAAACTACACCACCACCAAGCAAACCACCATGGACATATTTCTGAAAAGAGTGCCACCTCCCCAGGAGAGTCTCTGGTGGGTCTTTCAGGAGATGCTCCAGAAAACATTATTATCATAGGAGATACCTGTGATAATGCCCCTTCCAGTGGGACAGTTATACTGATGATTCTGACCCTGTGTAGGCTTAGGTTAACGTGTATGTTTGTGTTTTAATTTTTAACAAGGTTTTAAAATTAAAAGTATTTCAAAGTATATAAATAGAAAAATGTTATAGAATAAGGATATGAAGAAAAATACTTTTGTACAGCTATGTGCTTTGTGTTTAAGTTGTGCTATTACAAGAGTCAAGATTTTAAAAATGTTACAGTGAGCCAAGGTTAATTTGTTATTGAAGAAAAAGTTTTAAAAATAAATTTGGTATAGTTTATGCAGTGCATATAAAGTCTACAGCAACATTACAGTAATATTCTAGGCCTTTACGTTCATTCACCACTCACTCACTTGTTCACCCAGAGCAAGTTCCAGACCTATAAGCTCCGTTCATGGGAATTGCCCTGTATGGGCGCACCATGCCACTTTAAATCTTTTGTATCACTTTTTGCTATACCTTTTTTTATATTTAGATATGTTTAAGATATAGAAATACTTATCATTGTGTTAACAATTGTTCACAGTATTTAATAAGGTTGTCTGCTGTGTATATTTACAGCCCAGGAAGAATAGACTACACCACGTAGGTTTGTGTATATGTACTTGATATGCACACAACAAAATGGCCTAAGGATGCATTTCTCAGAATGTACCCTGTCATTATACAAGGCATGATTTTGTGTTTGCATTCATAAAAATGCAAGTATTAAATATTTTTAAACTTTTATTTTGAGATAATTTTCAACTTAAAGAGGAGTTGCAAAAAATAGTTTGAATTTCTGTACCATCTGTTGATATGTAACTTCTATAAGGCAGCTCCAATATGAAGAAAGCTAAGTTTACCTCTAATGAGCAAAGCAAGCAAGAGTGCAAGAGAGGGTGCCCAAGATGACGAAAGCCAGTCTTTTTGTAACCTGATCTTGGAAGTGAATCTCACCATTTCTGCCACATTCTGTATGATAGAATCACTTTTTCCAGCCCATTCTGAAGGGATTAAATAAGGAAATGAATAACAGGAGGCAGTGATCACTGGGAAGTATCTTAAAGGTTGCCAGTATCCCTTTACAAAACTTTCCCCTTACATTAACACCTTACCATAACATAACCATAAGACATTTACCAAAACTAAGAAGTTATCCTTCGTATAAAATTGTAGCTAAAGTATACAGTAGATTGACTTGAATTTTACCTGGTTTTTCCACAAATGAACCGTCTCTTGTTTCAGATCCAATCTAAGATCCCACCTTGTATTTTAGTTGTCATGTCTTCTTAGTCTCCAATCTGTGGCAGTTCCTTAGTCTTTCCTTGTTTTTCAAGACCTTGCCACTTTAAAAAGAACTGATTAGTTATTACAGAGAAAGTATTTTGATTTGGCTGTCTGATATTGTCTCAAGATTAGATTGAAATTAGGTTATTATTAAAATTGAATGAGAGAGAGAGAAACAACTGATTTGTTGTTCCAAACTTAGCTACCCAGCCAGGGCCAGGGTTAGGCATTTTTATCTGGGAGCACATTATATCAGTACAGATTATGGGTGATGTTGACCATGATCACTTGGCTAAGTGGCGTGCACCAAGAGTCTCCACTGTTCTACATATTTATAAATTCCCATAAGATGTTATTACTGTTGCTTGTTTATTCCATTGTATGTGAACTATAGAACATTGTATATAAAAATATGTGCATGTACGTGAGCATGTGTACATGTATATGCTACACATTATTAAGTTCTCTTTATTATTCTCTGCAGGTGTGTATTTTGTTGGATCATTTTCAGCCTAAAACAAATTTTTTTGGTATTTCCTGAGGTCTGCTGGGGATTAACTCTCTTTTATTTACGTGTATTTTATTTTAAAAATGGATTGTAATTTCCTGTTGAGATTTTTTTTAAAGATTTTATTTATTATTTTTAGAGAGAGGGGAAGGGAGAGAGGCAGAGAGGGAGACAGACATCTATGTGTGGTTGCCTTTCACCTGCCTCCAGCTACAGACCTGGTTGGGGACCTGGCTGGAGGCCTGGCTTGCAACCTCATTATGTGCCCTGGCTGGGAATCAAACCAGTGACCTTCGGGTTTGCAGGCTGACGCCTTATCCATTGTGCTACCAGCCAGGGCTCATCTCCCATCTTTGTTCTCTAATATTTTTTAATGTCATTTTTAAAAAGATTTTATTTACTTTTAGAGAAAGGGAAAGGGAGGGAGGAAGACAGGGAAAGAAACAGCAGTGTGTAAGAGATACATGGATCTGCTGCCTCTCACACACTCCCAGCTGTGGACATGGCCCACAAACCAGGCAATGTGCCCTGACTGGGAATCAAACCAGTGACCTTTCAGTTCTTGGGCCAGTGTTCAATCCACTGAGCCACACCAGCCAGGGCTTATTTCTTAATATATCAATAACCATTTTAAAGTTCTTCTGTGCTAACTCCAGTATCTAAATCCCCTGTAAATCAGTTTTTCTTTTTCTGTCAGTTTTTACCTTTTCTGCTTCACAAATTTTACAGTTTCTGCTTGTGTGCTGGACATTGTGACTTAAATTATAGAGACTGAAAATGCTACTACTTTGCAATGGAAAGGATTTGCTCTTTTCTCTGTTAACCAGATAGAGTGCCTGATCAATCATTTCAGGAATTTTACTAGGTCAGAGCTGGGTTGGAGCTTTAGTTGACTCATACCTATGATTGTTAATGATTTGTTTGAATTTTTGCTTTAGGCTTACAAGGGTTTTATTTTTCAGTAATTAAATATAATGAGATATTTAATCTTTGAGAGGTTTGAATTCAGCTCTCTGGACTTTCAGCCCTCTGAGTTTTCTAATGTAAGGGATAACCAGTTATGTGTATTTTCTCAATGGAAGTTTATTGCATAAGCACTCAAAAGATTACAAGTATTTCACTGTTTTTAGACTCAGCCTTCTTCGTGGTGGCAGCACTTCTGAGTTTTTTATTACAGCTCTAGTAGGTCTCTAATTTTTCACCTTGAAAGTTCTCCCCATCAGGCATTAGTTGTTTATCTTCCTGCCTCATGCAGGTTCAAAATCTGGCAAATGTGAGGAGCAGTCCTGATGTTTATCATAAGCTTCACTATCTGGTGGGAATTGGTTTATTATTGATGCCATGACTATGCAGATTTCACTCTGTTTTTCTAGCTCAGTTCCCCATCTTCCCATACTATCCTAACACTAAGCAAATGTCCTATGGGGAAGAACAGCTTAGCATTCTGTTAGATTTCACTTTTATAATGCCAGCCCATGGGTTCAGCAAAAACTCTGGTATTTTCTCTCTTTGCAATGGAGTATGTCTACCTATACCAAGCCCTGCCCCTAAATTCTAAGATTCCCCTCTCTGGCATATTAGTTGGTATTGTTTTCTGATTTCTCCCATAGCTATCTGATTTTTTCAGTATGATTGTTATAATTTATACAACTTGGTTAGCTTATTACAGCAGAAATGATGGCCTATGGCTGTCTACAACATCTTACCTGAAAGTGGATCCTGTTTTAGATTACCTTTAATTACTATTTTTTGTATATTAAGAGTATTTACATCTTTTAGTATACTTACTAGGTATTTCAATATTATTGATAATGTATATTTTTAGCTTTCAGTTTTATAACTTCTGATATTGAAATATATATGTTTTTTTGTTTTGTTTTGTTTTAAGATTTTATTTATTATTTCCAGATAGAGGGGAATGGAGAGAGTCAGAGAGGGAAAGAAACATTAATATATGGTTGCCTTTCACCTGCCTTCAGCTACTGCATTGGCTGGAGACCTGGCTTGCAACCTGATTTTGTGCCCTGGCTGGGGAATCAAACCAGCAACCTTTGGATTCACAGGCCAGCATCTAACCACTGAGCCACCAGCCAGGGTGGGGAAAGATATGTGTTTTTTAAAATTAATTTCATATCTGGCAGTTTTTCTAAAAACATGTTCTAATAAGTTATCTGTAGGTTTTGTATTTTGCTATCAAAATTATTATATCAAACATGAAAAGGACTGTTATTTCTTGTCATTTTTTCTGTTTTAACTGCTTAATACCATTTAAGATCTTTAGTAAAACGTTGAGTAGAAATAGTAAGAATTGGGTTGAGTAGAATAGTAAGCATACTTATTTTGCTGCTAATATCACAATGCTTGCTCTAAATTTTTTTTTTTTAATTTTATGTTTATTTTTAGAGAGGGGAAGGGTGGGAGAAAGGGAGAGAAACATCGAACAATTGCCTTCCCTAAATGCCCCGATTTGGGAACAAACCCACAACCCAGGCATGTGTACTGACCAGAAGTTGAACCATCTTCCTTTTGCTTTGCAGGACAACGTCCAGCAAACTGAGCCACACTAGCCAGGGCCTACTTCTCCCATTTTATGTTCTGTTTTTGAAATCCAGTCATTAAGTTAGTTCAGTCTATACTCAGGGAAGAAGGAAAGATTAAGCCTCACCTTGTTGGGCTAGGTGGAAACAGGGTAGGTAATCTACGTAAATTATTTGAAATTCTTCTGTAAGCAAGATTTGTCATTTCTCTCCTATTATGTATTTATTCAATCATTTATTTGCTCCCTTCTGTTTTAATATGAATTCTCTATAATCTTTTCTTTTTTTTTTAAGATTTTATTTATTATTTCCAGAAAGAGAGGAAGGGAGAGAGGCAAAGGAGAGAAACAGAGAAACATCAATGTATGGTTGCCTTTCACCTGCCTCCAGCCATGGATCTGGCTGGAGACCTAGCTTGCAACCTGATTATGTGCCCTGACTGGGGAATCGAACCAGCGACCTTTGGGTTCGCAGGCCGGCACCTTATCCACTGTGCTACCAGCCAGGGCCAGAATTCTCTATAATCTTAATACCTAATTACAACATTGAAAACTTATGTTTTTCCCCACTGACATATAAACTCCTTAAGGGAAAGCTATTACTTCTTGTTTATCTTTGTAAATTCTACATGTTTAGCATAGTCCTCTAATTTAAACTAGCCCTCTAGTAATTTTTATAAAAATAAATGAATTATTCTCACTTGAACTGAAAAGTACCTTTCCTCAGCTTAATTACACAATAGCATTCTAGATTGAAGTTAAAAGTAACTTTTAAGACAGACTAAAGTAAACTCATACAGATTGCATGATAATTAGTACCTGGGAAAACAAAGGTAACTGCAAAAATAATCATTTAAGGTTGATATGTCTCATAAAAAACATTCCTTGAAAATACTTAAGTATTCCTTGAAGCCATTTTTGGAAAGATATGGTATTTTATTAGCCATGGATATGACCTGCTTTTCCTTTCTTTATAATTTGTTCAGATCACTAGAGCAGATTAAACCCCCATTTTCTACCTTCTCTGGAAAATTATCATCTGATGCAGTCACTCAGATTACAACAGAAAGTCCAGGAAAAGCTGTGTTTTCATCTGAGATTTTTATTAATACTGAAGATCATGGACATGAAATTTCAGAGTCCAGTTCCCAGAAGGTAGGCAAAGTTCCTATCAAGTTTGCTTCATCATCTTCAGTCCAACAGAAGACTGTGTCTCGTGACGCACATGGAGGTAAGAGAATGAGATTACATTTTAAGTCACATAACCAACTTTTTCTTCTATGTTTAATTATCTTAGAAATTTGTGATTGTATCTTTCTAGTCAGAAAACCTAATTTTATTTGTAAGCATTAGGAACCACATGATTATTCATCTTTTAAATCATAGCCATGAAGAGGATATGATTTATTAATGTTTTTACCTTCATTTCTAATGGAGTTAACATTATGTGGAATTCAAGATGCTTGTGGTGGGCATATTTTTATCTCCTAAGACTTTGTAATTCTTTATGCAGATATTGCATAAAAACTAAGAACTATACATGTCCTGCCCTGGTCGGGTGGCTTGCTTGGAGCATCATCCCATACCAAAGGGTTGCAGATTTGATCCCCAGTTAGGGCACATCCTTAGGCTGCTGGTTTGATCGCTGACCAGGGCATATACGGAAGGCAACTTTTAGTTGTTTCTCTTCCCGTTCTCCCTCTCTCTTTCTCTTTCTCTCTCTCTCTCTCTCTCTCTCTCTCTCTCTCTCTCTCTGTCTCTCTCTGTCTCTCTCTGTCTCTCTCTCTCTCTCTCTGAAATCAGTAGGTATATCCTCAGGTAAGGATTTAAAAAAAAAAATACCAGTTTGATTTTCGGTGGGTAGGTGAATCCTTGGCATTTAGTCCTATAGTAAATGTTATATACTATAATAGATACAAATATATGTAATAGTGCAAATACAATAACATAAAACAATATCAGATACCGAGGTTGGCTGTGGCCCTGCTATGTTTGAAACGTGGAAACCATGACTACCTTGAATTCATTATCACCGTCAATAGGAAGGGATAAAAACCATGAAAGAACATGTGAGGGAGGTTAGGGGATAGGCCTAAAAGTGGCTCATATTACTTCCCACAGTATAGGACTAGTTTAGCTGTGTTTTCCATGGCGAAGAAGAGATGGATTTTAGTGAGCAACTAGCCATCTCTATCTTAAGGTTTACTTTAGAGTGCTGTACTGTACTGTTCTTGTGATAAGTGATGTTTCAGTAGTACTTATAACTGTAATATTCTAATTTGGAGTTATTTTCTTTTTCAGACCAGTAACAGGAAAATTAACAATTAAGTTCCCATTCTTCACCCAAGTAAGAATGGAAACTATAGATTACTAATTTTATTTATTTTATTTATTTATTTTAAAGATTTTATTTATTATCCTTAGAGGGGAAAGGAGAGAGGGAGAGAGACATCAATGTATGGTTGCCTTTCACCTGCCTCCAGCTACGGACCTAACTAGAGATCTGGCTTGCAGCCCAGTTCTGTACCCTGGCTGGAAATCAAACCAGTGACCTTTGGGTTCACAGGATAACTAATTTTAAAGTATTTAATAGTTTGCACGAATCTATTTAAATATGTTTAAAATTTTCCTCATACGAAAAGTTTATCTGTCTGTGGATACAGATGGGATATGCCTAAATATATAAAGAAAATTGTTTGGTTCAGCATTTAAATTGTATTTAATTTTAAAAATTATATTTATATGTTATACTTCTTACAGATTTTTATTGCGAAATAAAACTGCCAAAAAGTACAGTTTAATAAGTATCACAAGTTACCTGTTGTCATAGTATACTATACAACAACTAAACACTTCAGTCCTTTATAACAACACACATTTGCTTTTCTCACTCACTGGCTGTGTGTCAATTGGAGTTTGGCTCTAGGCAGCAGAAATAGTTTGGTTCTGTTCCACTTAGCTTGTTCTAAAACCCAGACCAATGGAGTAGTCACTGCCCTGAGTACTTTGTTTTCATCGTGGTGTCAGAAACATAAGAGTGGAACCCAACTGTGAAAATGTATTTTAAGCCTTTACTAACATCAAAATGGATTAATTTATATAGAGGCCACAATTGATGGTTTTACTTTTACATACGCATACCTGGGAGAGGGACTTCTTTAAAGTATTACTATTATTTGGTTTACTAATGAAGTATTTTTAATACCTTGGATTCAAAAGTAAACTTCGTGATTTTTTGGCATGAAAACGTTTTAAAATGCTAAGAATGTTAGGTTAAACACATGACTATCTGCCCGCTAACCTGAATTAACAAATTCAAAATAGTTTACTATATGTTTATGTTTAGTTCTATTCTTAAGTTTTTGTTTTTTTAAGAAAGTTATGGTTGAACTTTCTTTAACCTTTTTTAATTCTTTATGTCCCAAAGCAACCATTATTTGCTCTGTAGTCACTTCTCCCCATAAACAGGAAGGCCAGAATAACCCTAAGACTACTACGTCCAAATATAAACTTGATGAGAATTTTTAAAAGCCACTTACCTTTCTTAGAATTCTCTGTCTTCATATCATAATCATTCTTGCTCTGGGTTCATTGTAATTCTGCCCAATTGTTACTCATGTTCTGCAGCCATTGAAATAAATGTTAAATTTAGCCATCACTATCAAGTTTTACGTACACTAGTAGAGAAAATTCATAACACAATATTCTAACAATAATGACTGCAGTAATGACCAAATAAAAGTATAGGCTACAGCTAATTTTTCTGTTGTTTAAATTCTGCTGTACAGATTTTTGTTCCTCTTAACTTCAGTCAAGTTCTCATTGGCTAGGTTTTGGGGGGCCTTTTTTTTGTTTTGTTTTGTTTTGTTTTGTTTTGCATGTGTTTGATGTTGGTTTTAGTTTTGCTTTGTTTTGGTTTTGGGGTTTTGGATTTTTTTGTTTGTTTTATTTTTGCCTAATGGAACAATATAAGTATTCCTAAACAGTCTGAAACTACTACCCCTGCATCCTGCCCCAACTTCCTCAGTACTCCTAATTGCCCTCATCATTTTCTTTCTTTTTTTTTTTTAAGATTGTATTTATTTATTTTTAGAGAGAGGAAAGGGAAGGAGAAAGAGGGAGAGGTGTGTGGTTGCCTCTCCCACACCCCTAACAGACCTAGCCCACAACCCAGGCATGTGCCCTGACTAAAAATGGAACTGGCAACCCTTAGGTTTGCAGGCAGACACTCAATCTACTGAGCCATACCAGCCAGAGCTCTAATTATTTTCTTTACATCATTTATAATTTATTAAAATACTATGTAATTTTACCTATTTAATATGTTGAAATGTTTTCTCATTTATTTTCTGGTTTTTATCTCCTTAGCCCAGCCTTCATTGTTACCATATAAACCTTCTGGTAGTACGAAGATGTACTATGTTCCACAATTCAGTCAGATTCCTTCATCTTTGGATTCCAAATCAGACACCACCATTGAAAGCTCACACTCAGGTATTACAGGAAATTATTTTTAATTTTTAAAAATTTTTATTTATGGATTGGCTAAGTTAATTCTGGAGTGACAAATGAAAGTTTAGCGCTATTTAATTTTCAGTGAAATATGGACCTTTTCATAACTCAATCTGTGGTTCAAATAGAGTTATTGGTCAGATATATTATGTATGCTTAAACATATAATAATGAAAACACTAACAACTTAATAAAAATACCAGGTGTTTCTTTGTGGTTTTGCTTTTTGAGAGAAAATACTTTACTTCATAAATAACCATAGTTACTAACAAGATATGTGCAGCAGCTAGAATACTGTACACCTTCTCAAACCTTGATATAAAGTTGGGCACAACCGCCCTATTTCCTGCTTTTACTAGAGAAACTATCAAAAACCAATTTTGTAAAGATACTACCATATTGAAAGAAATGTAGCACTATCTAATATTGAAACTCTACCTTGAGCTAGGAGTTAATATAATGTACATCAGAGAGCAAATATTGTTGTTTCCCTAGAATTGTAAAATATCCCACAACACCCCTCTTAGATCAACCCATGGCAACTGCAGATACAGAAAATGAAGACACCCCCTGGAGTTCTCAATAAATATTTTCTCTGGGATTTTAAAATTAAAATACCGAATTAATGTGATGTGGGGTTTTGATTAATAGAATAACATTTTGAGTAGTCCACAAAACATGACTTGGTTCAGTTTAGATATAAATTATTTTCTTCATAACTTGCTGGTAGACATCTTCATATGTGTAGAAATTACACAGAAAGGAGAAGTTTCAGTCTCAGAAGTTTTTTTTTTTTTAATTTCTACAGAGCAAAACTAGTATCTGAGGGTAACTGAGTTAAATCTCTTGGTATAACTGTTCCTAATTCCCCATAATGATGCCACTGGAAAAAAAGAACCATAAAAGAGCTCATATTATCAAATAATAGGATTGATTATTAAGCCTTTAACCAGAAACTGGAGTAAATATCCATTACTTGCAAAGCTATGATTTTAAAAACACACTTAATAACTATCAGAACTAAAACAAGTCCACTTAATTGATTGTAGGTAGGAAAATCTTTGATCTCTACCACTTTCAGCCAGCCCCATAGTTCAGAAGACAAATGTCTTTATCAACAGAAATCTGATCAGGTGTCCCAATACTTTTTGAGGCCCCTGATGTCCTGCTATTCATTCACATCCATTTCTGTTTCATCTATTTGGAAGCATTAATTTTGAGCAAAATTAGACAGTGGTGGGAGGAGAAAATGACTCAGGGGTGGGATTGTGCTTTTTTTTTCTATGAAGTATTGTTCTTATAAATAAAGTTGAATGCTTCAATAAGATAAGAGATCTAGTAATTATATATACTTGTGATTATACTTTTTCATCTTCTCCCTCTAATCTGAGGAAACGGTCTTTTCTTCGACCAATAAAGTTATTTTAGAAGAAATTCTCAGAATTGTTCTAATAGCCATTGTCTGTTAATGTGTTGTATATCCACAGATATGAGAAGGATCCAATTAGAGTTTAGGGCCAAGGGCAAGTAATACATTATTGTTAGCAAATACTTGGGCCAAAAAACTTGTTAATTGAGACTGGGTAAGCAACAGAACTCATAAAATTTTATTTAAAAAAATACAAGGCAAAGGTAACAACATCCCAAAGAAAGAGATAGATGTTAGAAATTTACTTATTATAGTGGAAAATTCTCTCTCCCCCAAAGATGGAGGCATAGGTAAACATAGCTTGCTTCCTCACACAACCATAGCAAAATTAAACTAGACTGCAAGACAGATATCACCCAGAATTGTAAGAAGATCGCACTATATGGAAGTCAGACAACCAAGGGATTAAGGAAGTTACGTTTATACAGACAGGTAGGAGAAGGAGAAGCAGAGAGGCACAGAGACCAGAAAATGTGAAATGAGGATCCCACACCCACGTGTGATGGGTAAAAATCTGGGATACTTCAGGAGCAAGGGATCCCAGCCCCCCATCACACCACCCAGCCCAGGGTTTCACTTCCAGGAAGATAAGTCCCCATAACCTCTAGCTGTAAAAACCGGTGGGGCTTGGGGTGGTGGAAGAAACTGCAGGATTCTCTAGAGACTCCTTTTAAAGGATCTGCAATGAACCTACTTAGTCTAAGAACTTACTTAGACTCACTCTGAGCTTTAGCACCAGTGTATATCTGAAAGGGCATGAGTGGTATATGGGGAGAAACTGAAGGGTCTAGTGTCAGGGTAAGTCCCAGGGGACAGCTTCTTCCCCATCAAAACTCCAGAGACCATGTAGTGGCATTGTCCTCTTTCTCAACCTTCCCTCACACAGAGCCACAGAGCAGCAGCACCATGTGGGAGACTGGTTCACGCAGGTTGCCCAGCTCTGGTGATTACCTAAGGCTCTGCTCCATCCAATTTATGGGTGTACTTTTCTACACTAGGCCATGCTACTAAGATAGGGAATCAAAGCAGCTAATACATAGAAACAAATACAGGGAGGCTACCCAAATGAGGAGACAAATACAGCTTAAAAGAAAAAAAAGAACAAAATTTCAGAAAAAGAACTAAATGATATGGAGATAAGCAATCTATCAGATGCAGAGTATAAAGCACTGGTCATTAGAATGCTCAAGGAATTAATTGGGTACTTCAAAAACATAGAGAAGACCCAGACAGAAATGAAGGTTACACTAAGTGAAATACAGAAAATTTTATAGGGAATCAATAGTGGAGTGGATGAAGCTGAGAATCAAATCAATGATGTGGAACATAAGGATGAAAAAAAAATTCAATCAGAACAAGAAGAAACCTCCCCACCTCCCCTCAAAAAAACAGGATAGGCTAAAGAGACTCTTGAGACAACTTCAGACATACCAACATTTGAATCAGGAGTGCCAGAAGGAGAAGAGAAAGAGCAAGAAGTTTAAAACTTATTTGAAAAGGTAATAGAAGAACACTTACCTAATTTGTTTAAGGAAATAGACATACAAGTCCAGGAAGCACAGGGTCCGAAACAAGATGGACCCAAAGAGGACCACACCATGGTACATCTTAATTTAAATGCCAAAAGTTAAATACGGATGAACAGACTCTTAAAAGCAACAAGAGAAAAGTAATTACCTACAAAGGAGTTCCCATAATACTATCAGCTGATTTCGTCTAAGAAACTGCAGGCTAGAAGGGTCTGGCAAGAATTACTCAAAGCAAAGCAAGGACCTAGCAAAACTATGTATTGTTGCAATTGATTGTACATGTCTGACATCTTCAATTTTATATCTTCTGGTTACCTTACACCTTCCTTTATATTAAAGTGGATTAAGAGGTAAATTTTTTCCTTTCGTTCATCTTCATTTCTAATTGTGTGTTAATTGTACTACTTTCCCATTTTTCTTAGGATCCAATGATGCCATTGCTCCAGACTTCCCAGCTCAGATGCTAGGTACCAGAGATAATGACGTGGCATTTCCTGTTAATATTAAACATAAAGAGGGGATCTACAGTAAGAGGGCAGTGACTAAGCCATCCTTATCAATGGGGAAAAAGCCCTTTCAGAAAGATAATGCAGGTAACCAGATTGGCTTTATGTATTTTGTGCCTACCCATTCATTTTAAATAAGAATATTATCCAAGTCTGTCTTTTACTGCTTTGGTGTACAAACTTTTATTAGCTATAATTTTTGGGTATACAGCAAAAGGTAAGAATATTTATAATTTAAAAATGCTTCACAGACTTTTTAAACTTGTAAAATTCTTACTATAGAAAATAAAGTATGTTACAGCATTTGAAATGAAATAATACCCAATAGAGGATGTTTTAGAAACTAGAATCCATTGAAAATCTTGATTAAATTTTATGATGAGTTTATCTGTCAGAGGGTACAAACTAGTAATAATTTGCTAAACTTTGTGACCCCACTGACAATCAGTTGAGGAGGGGGAGGATATGGAAAATTTGACAGGGAACAAAGTGGTAGTCTAGGGAAACTATCAGAAGCCTGCACAAAGAACTAACCAGCTAAAGTCACCCATAGGCTGCATTTGGCAAGGATGATGTGTTTGAAATAAAGCTGGGCGCCTTTACCTAAGGGACCTCCCTAACCTCCTACCTGTTAGGGAAACCATCAATACTGTTATAGTAGTTCTGCTTTTAAATTCTGCATCCTAAGGAAAAGTCTTTCTCCCAACTTAATCCTATGTAGCCATTTCACCACAGGAAAAGTTCAGCCTCCAAACCTCTCACCTTAAAGGATTACAAAGGATAGGGGGGTGGGTGCTTGCCCGAAGAAATTGAATAGCAAGCTATGTGTAATAGCTAAGGGAGTTCATAAAATATATGAGAAAAAAATCTCAGTGGAAGAATTGAAATATAAAAATGAGAAATTGCTTAGAAAATAGAACGTAAAAAGAAAGGAAAAGAAAGGAGCAAAAGAAAATTTAGATTGGCCCAAAAGATTTAATGTCAAAAAAAAACAAGTGTTCCAAAGAGATGACAGAGAATCTGTTATTAGAGCCATGTATACTCATATTAGTGTGACTAAATCTCGAATCATAACATTGAGTGAAAAGAGCATGTTTCTTAGAGGTACATAGAGTATTGTACATTTATATAAAATTTAAAGACATGCAAAACAATCCTGTGCATTGTTGATTAATTCATGCAATATAGTAGTAAAAAATAAATCCTTGACATTGATAAACTATATAAAGTTTGCTACTGAAAAGAAAGAATGGAATCATTATAATCATTATACCTGTAATGTTTTATTTCTTAAGGTCTGTGGTAGACATACTGGTGTTCATTATGTTGTTATTAGTAATCTCTATTGCTGTTCTGATTTCTTTGTTGAAAAATATACTTAGAGATAGGAAGTGAATGTCTTGTCAAACCATTATAAAAACTTAATCATTATTAACTGATGACTGTTACTTTAGTTATATTGGTGAAATTCTAATATATTTACTAATATATTAGTTTGTGCTTATGTTTTCTCATAAAAAAAGAGCTGATGTAAAAGACCAATAAGATAGATAAATTTGAAGAAAGGATGACCAAGAAAATTGAAAGCATCAGATAAGTTTAAAAGGATATGACTTTAAGATATTAAAAATTATATGAGTACTATATATAAAATGTACATGATATAAATACTTTTCTAAGATTATATGGAACATAAAAATTGGGTCTATAAGTAACAAAAACTTGGAGTAGGCCAAAGAACTTTAAAGGGCTATTCAAATATACTTTTCTACTTTGAAAAAGATACCCAATCTAGACTTTGTTTTATTTACTGTTGTGTCAAACCACAAGTAACAGATTTTATTGAAGTGATATTTTATTTAAACCATTATTGTACACAGAAAATTACAGAAAGTTTTCCAATTCATGTTATAAATACACCATAATTGTCACAGCTTTTACATGGTGGGGCCTATCAGGGTTTTATGTTTTTTTGTTTTTTTGTTTTTTTGTGATATATGTAAAGCATTTGGGGGCTTTGAGAGGGGAGAGAGTAGAATTATTTGCTTTTTTTATTAATTATATTTTCTTTCTCTGTTATGTCAAATAATGCCATTATTTCAGATGCCCAAGTTCAAGTTCTTATCACTGGAGATGAGAATCTCTCAGAAAAAAATGAGAAAAAGGAGATTTACAATAAAAAGGCAATTACTAAGCCTGCCCAACCTGAAGAAATAGAAATCTCACAGAAAGATGCTGCAGGTAGCTGAACTGGATTATCTGGCTTGAAATGAGAAAAAATAGAACAGTATTCTCTATTCTCTTGCTCTCTTCAACCATCCTCTCTCTTATTTATATATGAAATAAGATACTGGTTGTAATTTTTGGTATACGTTGACAGGTATAAAAAATACTGTTTTAAACTTCTGTTTTTTAGATTTTCTATATTAATTTTAGTGTGAGGGCAAGGGAGGGAGAAAGAGAGAGAAGTAACATTGATGTGTGCTGCCTGTAGTGCACCTGAGCTGGCGACCTGGCTTGCAACCCTAGCATGTGCCCTGCCTGGAAATTGAACTGGTTGTTTGCAATCCACTGAGCCACACCAGCCAGAGCAAAACCAAATGTTTATAAAACATTTTTAAAGCTCTTTGAAACATTTCTGGAGAATTTTGTGAATATAGTACACAATTTCATTGACAAATTCACACAAAGAACATTTTTTTAAAATTTAGTGCCATGAAAGGCTAGTGCTCTAACACCATAGTTAAATAGGCTTTTGTGCATTAGGAATTAGGCTTGCTTACTTTTTTTCTTTCTAAGTTTTTATTATTTTTAGAGAGAGGGGTAGGGCAAGAGGCAGAGAGGGAGAGAGAGATTAATATATGGTTACCTTCCACCTGCCTCCAGCTACGGACCTGTCTGGAGACCTGGTTTGCAACCTTGTTATGTGCCCTGGTTGGGAAATGGAACCAGCCACCTTTAGGTTCACAGGCAGGCACCTTATCCACTGTGCCACCAGCTGGGGCTATACTTTCTTAACTAACTATCCATTTACTTTAATAGGACTCTGCCAATTAAAAGTGCTTATAATATTGTATTTAGGTTAAGATTAGTCTTGGCTCTGAGAAATGAAAATGAAAACAAAATAAGATTGGCTTAAAGAAGGCAGGAGATTATTTCTCTTCCCTGTAAAAATCCAGGGGTAGATACCCAGGAATGACATGGTACTCCAGATTATCAGGGAACAAAGCTCCTTGTCTCCTGTTCCTTGGACATTTTTAGCCAACATTCTCATGCTGTAGCCATCTGGCTCATATTCCAGCCAGCAGAAAGGAAGAAGGGGAAAGAAAAAAGTCCTCCTTTAAAATACTCCTCAATTACCCTGTCTGGTGGCACAGTGGATAAGGCGCCAGCCTGCGAACCCAGAGGTCGCTGGGTTCAATTCCCAGCCAGGGCACATAACCAGGTTGCAAGCCAGATTTCCAGCCAGGTCCGTAGCTGGAGGCAGGTGAAAGGCAACCATACATTGATGTCTCTCTCCCTCTCTGCCTCTCTCCGTTCCCCTCTCTCTGAAGATAATAAAATCTTTTTTAAAATAAATAAATAAATAAAATACTCCTCAATTATTACATGTAACTATTCCCCTTCCATCCTTCCATCCTGTTGGACAGATTTAGTCACATGGTCCCACCAAGCTGTGCTGCCACAGAAGCTGGGAGGAATCTTTAATCCAGTAACTATATGTCCAACTAGGTTAGAGTTCTATTTTAGAGGAAAATGAAAATGGATTTCAGAGGACAGCTGGCAGTATGCCACAATGTAAACAGAACCATTTTGGAGTGTAATTAGATACCTCTATTTAATTGTGTATTACTTTTTTGAAAAGTTATATTGTATTCTGGTCAACATTTCAAAGTTTTATCCCTCTTTTGAATGGTCAAGAAACAGTTTTTTGTTTTTGTTTTTGTTTTTGTTTTTGTTTTTTGCAAATATATGGTTGCCCCTCACCTGCCCCCAGCCACGGACATGGCTGGAGACCTGGTTTGCAACCTCATTATGTGCCCTGGCTGGGGAATTGAACCAGTGACCCCTAGGCTCGCAGGCCAGCGCCTTATCCACTGTGCCGCCAGCCAGGACAAAGAAACAGTTTTGATCATGTTAATCTCCTAATCAAAAAGTTTTCATTGCTTTAAGAATAAAATCTTATTTTTTAGCTAGCCTTTCTGAGCAGTAGAATCAGCTCCCAAAAAATCTTTTTCATATAAATAACGCAATTAAACCATATACTTCCCTGTTTCTTAATATGTTCCATTGCTTTCCTGACTCTATTCTTACGTAGTCACCTCTACCTAAAACACCTTTCTGTTTTCATCTGTGTGTAGCCCAGTTCAGATAGCTTGTCTTTTATTATTATTAATTTTACTGATTATGCTGTTACAGTTGTCCCAATTTTTCCCCCTTTGCCTGCCTACACATAGCATCCCCCACTCCCACAGACAATTCCTGCACCATTGTTCATGTCCATGGGTCACACATATAAGTTCTTTTGCTACTCCATTTCCTATACTGTACTTTACATCCTCATGGCTATTCTGTAACTACCTATTTGTACTTCTTAGTCCCCACATTTGCACCCATTCTCCTATATATCCCCTTTACAACTGGCAACCATCAAAATAATCTCTGTATCCATGATTCTGCCTTTTTTATTATATTTTATTGCTAATGCTGTTAACAGTTGTCCCAGTTTTTCCCCCTTTCCTCCCCTTTTCCCAGTACCCCACTTCCCATCAGCAGTCCTTCTCTTAGTTCATGTCCAGGTGTTGTGCATGTAAGTTTTTTGGCTTCTCCCTTTCCAATGCTATTCTTAATATCCCCCTGTCTGTTTTGTTCCTGTCAATTATGCTTCTTGATCCCTGCACCATTTTCCATTTTTCCCTTTCTCTCCCTTCTCTAAGCTGATAACCCTCCAAATGATCTCCAAACCTATGATTCTGTTCCCATTCTGGTTGCTTGGTTTGTTTTTCCTTTTGCTTTTATTTTTTAGATTCAGTTGTTGATAGTTGTGAGTTTGTTGTCATTTTACGGTTCATAGTTTTGATCTTCTTTTTCTTTAATAAGTTCCTTGCCCTGGCTGGTGGCTCAGTGGATAAGGTGCCGGCCTTCAAACCGAAAGGTTGCTGGTTCGATTCCCAGCCAGGGCACATAACCAGGTTGTAAGCCAGGTCTCCAGCTAGGTCCATAGCTGGAGACAAGTGGAAGGCAACCATACATGGATGTTTCTCCCCCTCTCTGCCTCCCTCCCTTCCCCTCTCTCTAAAAATAACTAATTTTTTTTAAATGCAGATCTATTTTTTTAAAAAAAAAGCCCTGGCTGGTGGCACAATGGATAGGTACCCACCTGGGAACCCAAAGGTCTCTGGTTCAATTTCCCAGCCAGGGCACATAACCAGGTTGCAAGCCAGCTCTCCAGCCAGGTCCTTAGCTGGAGGCAGGTGAAAGGCAACCATACACTGATGTCTCTCTCCCTGTCTGCCTCTCTCTAAAAATAATAAATAAAATCTTTAAAAAAAAAAGTTCCTGTAACATTTCATGTAATAATGGCTTGATGATGATGAACTCATTTAGCTTTACCTTGCCTGGGAAGCACTTTATCTGCCCTTAGATTCTAAATGATAGCTTTTTTTCTGGCACCCCTATGATTGGGATGTTGGTATATTTAAAGTTGTCCCAGAGATGCCTAAGCCTCTCCTTTATGTTGTTGTTGCATTTTCATTTCTTCTTTCATTCTGGTTGAATGTTTATTTCTTGCTTTTGTTTAAATCATTGATTCGAATCCTGATTTCCTTCCCATCACTATTGGTTCCCTATATATTTTTCTTTATTTCTTTGTATAACCTTTATTTCTTCCTTTATTTTTTTGCCATACTCAAGGAGTTCGCTGAGCATTCTCATCACCAGTGTTTTGAATTCTGCATCTGGTACATTGGCTCTCTGTTTCGTTTCGTTCTTTTTCTGGGGTTTTGTTCTATTCTTTCATTTGGGCCGTACTTCTTTGCTGCCTGAATTTGGCAGCCTCCTTTTATTTGTTTCTATGTATTAGGTAGAGCTGCTGTTAGGTAGAGCTGCTTTTATTTGCTGTCTTAGTAGCGTGGCCAGTGTGGCAAAGGCACCTGTGAATTGTTTGGAGTGGAGCCTTAGGTAATTGGCAGCCCAGGGCCACCTGCTTCACTGCTTTGTAGCTGTTTGTGGTAGGGTCTTGGAGGGTCTTCTTGGTGATCCAAAAGCCAGGCAGCAGTACTCACCCACGTCCCACCACTTCCCCCATTTCCCATATGCAACTGGTGCCCTTCTAGTTGCTGCCCTGGGGTTTGCATATGTTCTAAGATCATGTAGGCCCTATTAAGAGCAAAAATCCAGCAGTTTCTTCTGCCCTATCAACCCCCACTGATTTACAGCCAGAGATATTGGTGGTTTATATTCCCAGTGCTGGAACCCTGGGCTGTGTAGTGTGACCTGGGGCTGGGATCCCTTGCTCCCATAGTATCCCTCCTGATTATTATCCACTATATGTGAATGTGGTACTGTCCGTTGTACTGCTGCTGATCCTGTCTGAGCCGCATTACCTCTCTGCCCTGTCTCCAGGACTCTGGCCCTTCTACCCACCTGGATGAATGTGGTTTCTTGAATTCTTGGTTGTTGGACTTCCAAATAGCTCAATTTTCTGATGGTTCTGGTCGTTATTTGTTTTTGTGATCTGGTTGTAATTGTGTCTATGGTTGCACAAGGAGGCCAAAGCATGTCTACTTATACCTATATCTTGACTAGAAGTCCTATTATTGTTTGCTTTGTTTTTTAGATTCAGTTGTTGATAGGTATATATTTACTGTCATTTTGTTGTTCAAAACTTTGATCTTCATTTTCTTAAATAAGTTTTTTTAACATTTCATATAATAATGGTTTGGTGATGATGTACTCATTTAACTTTTTCTCGCCTGGGAAGCTCTTTATCTGCCCTTCAATTCTAAATGATAGCTTTGCTGGATAGAACAATCTTGGCTGTAGGTACCTGCCTTTCATCACTGTGAATACTTCTTGCCATTCCTTTCTAGCCTGCGAAGTTTCTTTTGAGAAATTGGCTGACAGTCTTATGGGAACTCCTTTGTTGGTAACTGCTTTTCTCTTGCTGCTTTTTAGGTTCTTTATTTATCTTGAATCTTTGGCATTTTAATTATGATGTGTCTTAGTGTGGTCCTCTTTGGGTCCAACTTGTTTGGGACTCGCTGTGCTCCCTGGACTTGTATGTCTATTTCCTTCACTAGATTAAGGAATTTTTCTTCCATTATTTTTTCAAATATGTTTTCAATTTCTCATTCTTCCTCTTCTCCATCTAGCACCCCTGTGATGCGATCATTGGACCTTTTAAAGTTGTCCTAGAGGCTGCTTATCCTTTATTCATTGTTTTGGATTTTTTTTTTTTCCTTCTAATTGGTTGTGTTCTGCTTCCTTATGTTCTTTCTAAATATTTTTGATTTGATTCTTGACTTCATTCATTCTATTGTGTTTCCCAGTAAATTGTTCTTTATTTCAATTAGTGTATCTTTCATTTCTGACTGGATCTTTTTCATGCTGTTGAGGTTCTCACTAAGTTCTTTGAACATCTTTATAATCAGCATTTCTTTTTTTTTTTTAAGATTTTATTATTTTTAAAGATTGGGGAAGGGAGAGTGGCAGAGAGGGAAAAAAACATCAATGTATGGTTGCCTTTCACCTGCCTCCAGCTAAGGACCTCGCTGGAGACCTGGCTGGAGACCTGGTTATGTGCCCTGGCTGGGAATGGAACCAGTGACCTTTGGATTCCTAGGTGAGCGCCTATCCACTTTGCCACCAGCCAGGACTTATAATCAGCATTTTAAGCTCTGCATCTGATAGCTTGCTTATCTCATTTTTGTTCATTTTTCCCTGGAGTTTTATTCTGTTCTTTTATTTGGGCCATGTTTCTTTGTCTTCTCATTTGGTAGCCTCCCATTGTTTCTAAGTATTAGTAAAGCTGCTGTTACTCTCTTGGTATCAAGGCCTAATTTTGTAGGTGTACTGTGGGGTCTAGTGGCACAGCCTCCCCTGTCACCCAAACTAGGCACTTGAGGTGTGCCCCTCATATGGTTTAGAACACCCTCCTCTTGGCTGCTGTGGTTTAGAATCCCCCTCTTGGTTGCTGCAGTCAGCTGCAAGGATTGGCTGTGACCACTAACCACCAGCCTCTTCCCTTCATGGAGGGTCATCTGTGCAGGGGGCTGGGTCGTGGTATTCCAATGTGGTCTGTAGCTGCCTACTGGGTACTCAGGCCCTACAGTTTCCCAGGTGGTGCAGGACAAGGTCAGCCCCTGCCTGTGTTCTGCCTGGGGCCATCCTGCATGAGCTATGAAGCAATCTGAGGTGCTAATACTTAACTTGTGCTGGGCTTGGTGATTCCCAGGCAAAACTACACTGTGAATCTAGGCTGATTGCTGCTAGTGCCAGGCCTGGGGCCACTTAGGAAGAGGTGGGGAGGTGGGGTGTCACTGAGGCATGCTATTGCTTATTTGAAAGGATTTAGGAAGTTGTGAAGCTTGAGCCAAGACTAGCCATTCACATGGAAAAGCCACTGTTAATAGCTTGGGTGGGGCAGAGCCTCAGGGGATCTCCAGGTTGGAGTAAACAGTGTTAGCCAGGTTGATGAAGCCTCAGATATGGCCCCTGCCTGCTGTTCTGTATCTCTGTGTGGAGTTATGGTTCAGAAAGAAACTATGGCCTCTGCCTGTCTTTCTGTCTGGGAGAAGGTTGTCTCCCTTTGTCACCTCGATGCCAAATACATTTCCTTCTTGTATGCCCCTGGTGCCTTTCAAGCTGCTACCCTGGTGCTGGAGTTTAGAAGGAGTTAAGTCTGAGTAAGTGATGTGCAGGTTCTTTTTTTCAAGATTTTATTCATTATTTTCAGAGAGAAGAGCAGGGAGGGAGGGAGAAAGGAAGAGAAGCATCAATGAAATGGTATGGTTGCCTTTCACTGGCCTCCAGCTAAGGACCTGGCTTGCAACCTGGTTATGAGCCCTGACTGGGGAATTGAACCAGTTACGTTTGAGTTTTCAGGCTGGTGCCAATCCACTGAGCCACACCAGCCAGGGCTTCATGTGGGGATTCTTTCAGAGGAACTACTTAAGACTCCAACAGTTTCTTTCACTTACTCCCTCCCCACTGGTTTTTGCAGCCTTGAGTTATGGGGACTGGCATTGGAACCCAAGGCTGGGGCATCTGGTGTGGAGCTGGGACTTCTTGCTCCTGAGACACCCCTCCCGAATTTTTATTCCACTGCTCATGGATGCAGGACCAGCCTATTCCATATCTCCACCCCTCCTGCCAGTTGTATGGATGAAGTTTCTTTAATTCTGAGGTTGTCAGACTTCTGTTCAACTTGATTTCTGATGGTTCTAAGAATGGTTGTTCTATAATTTAGTTGTAATTTTAATGTGGTCATGGAAGAGGTGAGCCATGTCTGCCTACACCACCATCTTTCCTAGAAGTTCCTCAGCTATCTTCTAACACCAAACTCAGTTAATTTGACTCCAGAGCTCTTGCATGATCCTCCCCTAGCTATAGTTAGTTTTGTTTTGATTTTTTCCTTTGAGTACTTATTTTTGTACATTTTTTTTTTAACTTAAGTTTAGAGCAGCAGTTTCTAAAAACATTACCGATCTTTTTATTTTTTATTTTTTCAACATCAAGAATAATGGCTTTCATGTAGTAGATGCCAGAGAGGTATTTTAAAATATTTTTTGTCAACTTCCTCTTTGGATAGTGTGTTAATTGCTCTTTCTTTTTTTTTTTTTTTTTTTAAATGGCCTCACATTTATTAATGAATCAACCCACTACTACAGAAAAAAAATCATGTTTCCAATAATTCCCTAATTAAGACACCCAAGTGTTCAGGCAGTAGTGATCTTTTCAGTGATTTCAAGAGGCCGACAGCAGGGATAGAGCACAAACATGTAAGCCATTCTGATGTGGTCTTCCTTATAGACCCAGTTTGGTTCTTCTCCAATGTCTCCTCTTGGAGTTGTACCTGATTTTATTACC